>VYZW01053063.1:0-16759 GCA_013401315.1 Balaeniceps rex
AATATGGAGAGGCCTGGCAGATTGATTATATCACACACTGTGGGAAAATAGCGGAAGACTGGCGAGGAGGATTGTAAACATGCTCAAGTGACTTGCATCTGAGGTGTTGAAAAACACATATATCATACTAATCATTGTTTAGTCTTGTGTGCTTGACAAGTAGAACATCTGTTTTTAGTTAACGTAGGCTTGTGATAGACTCAGAGGCACCCTATCGAACATGCTTGAGATTCCTGCCCTGCTTTGGGAAAGATCAAAGCACTGTGGCAAACTACGCCTGTGTGAATCCCTGATATACAGGTGAAAACAGCAGATTTCGCGATCCTCTAGCATGGACCAAGCTCTGTGGTGCCTGCGTCCCTGCTTGTATGCCTCTGCCTGGGTGCTACTTTGGGGATCCCCAAGCTGGCGAGGTAATGAAAATACATTTTCAGTAAATATATAAATACTCTTTGCATTTCATCCATGCTTTTGTGGTTGTTCCTGCGTCCTGCCTGTGCCGGCTCACGCACACTCCCACAAACCCGCTAAGACAAGCGCCATGTGCTCACCATGGCGAAAGCAACCACCAGATGGCTGTAAACATATCCCGTGCCCCATGCCACTGCCCGGAACAGCATCCTGGGCCTTGAAAAGCAAGTGCTATGGCGACATGGCACCCCAGAAAGAATCGAGTCAGACAACGGGACTCATTTCCGAAACAACCTCATAGACACCTGGGCCAAAGAGCATGGCATTGAGTGGGTAGATCACATTCCCTATCATGCACCAGCCTGCAGGAAAATTGAACGATATAATGGACTCTTAAAGACTACCCTGAGAGCCATGGGTGGTGGGACATTCAAACATTGGGATACGCATTTAGCAAAAGCCACCTGGTTAGTCAACACTAGGGGATCTGCCAATCGAGCTGGCCCTGCCATATCAACAGTTTTACGTACTGTAGAAGGGGATAAAGTTCCTGTAGTACACATAAAAATATGCTGGGGAAGACAGTCTGGGTTATTCCTGCCTCGGGCAAAGGTAAACCCATTCTTGGGATCGCTTTTGCTGAAGGACCTGGGTTGCAGTTGGTGGGTGATGTGAAAGGATGGGGAAGTTCAATGTGTACCTCAAGGGGATTTGATTTTGGGTGAAAATAGCCAATGAACTGAACTGTATGATGTTAATTGCTATATAATACTGTATGTCATCTCTTTTATGGTTGCTACATGCCACATTAACAGTATTACAGTAAGAATCGCCCAGACTAATGGAGAATGAACTTTGATGAAACTGATGGAAAGTGCAGTGGTGATGGAACCAGAACTGGCTTCAGTATGCAACAATCCAACACTGCACCCCATTTCTCCTGCCCTGAAAGACTGTTACAACAGATGGACCCCAAAGTCATGGACTAAATGAACTCAATGGACGTTTTAGAGGGATGGCCCATAGACGAAGGGAATGATATCTGTGTGTATATATCAAAATACTGGAAGGGTGGTGGTGATTAATTGGAATGTATTGGATAGGGTATTGTCCTGGGCATGACATAGATGATATAGAATAAGGGGTGTGTTAATGTCCTGGTTTCGGCTAGGATAGAGTTAATTTTCTTCCTAGTAGCTGGCATAGTGCTGTGTTTTGGATTTAGTAGGAGAAGAATGCTGATAACACACTGATGTTTTAGTTGTTGCTAAGTATTGCTTACACTAGTCAAGGATTTTTTCAGCTTGTCATGCTCTACTGACTGAGAAGGCTGGAGGTGCACAAGAAACTGGGAGGGGGCACAGCCAGGACAGCTGACCCAAACTGCCCAAAGGGCTATTCCATACCATATGACGTCATGCTCAGTATATAAACTAGGGGAAAGCTGGCCAGGGGGCCGCTGCTCGGGGACAGGCTGGGCATCAGTCGGTTGGTGGTGAGCAATTGTTTTTCACTTGCATCACTTGTCTTCCTGGGGTTTTATTTCTCTCTCCTTTTGTTATTTTCCTTTTTATTACAACATCATTATTATTTTTTTTTTTTTTTTTTTTTTTTTATTTTNTTCAATTATTAAACTGTTCTTGTCTCAACCCACAAATGTTCTCACTTCTACTCTTCCAATTCTCTCCCCCATCCCGCTGGGGTGGGGAGTGAGCGAGCAGCTGTGTGGTGCTTAGTTGCCAGCTGGGCTTAAAGCACGACACCACTGAAACAGATAACTTTACCTTCCAGACTAACCTCAGCAACCTATTCCTAACAACTCATATATGGTATTCCCTTCCCCCCAAAAGCCACTTATTTTCAGTTAGATTAGCTTCCTAATATGCTTCATCACTCAGGTATATACATATTTATGCCGTCATACAAGTGATGAAAGGAACCAGCATCCAGAAGTAGGGAGGTCAAGACTGCATCTTTCAGGAAGTGTGTTCTGGTAAGTGTATTCTTATTGCTTTTTAGCTCACCAGCTTTCCCTCCTCTTTTTTTCATTAGTACCAAAAAGCACTGTGGTTGACTCTATACTGATATTACAGTATGGAGAAAAAAATAAAAAGACTTTTAAAGTGTTATGCTGGACTTTGGGCAGTAAGCAGAAAGACTTCAGACTAATTAGGGATAATAACTATATGAACAAATACAAATTCTGAAAATATTTTGTTCTGAAGGTGTCCTGGTTTTGGCTGGGATAGAGTTAATTTTCCTCCTAGTAGCTGGCATAGTGCTGTGTTTTGGATTTAGGATGAGAAGAATGCTGATAACACACTGATGTTTTAGTTGTTGCCAAGTAGTGCTTCCCCTAGTCAAGGACTTTCTTTTTCAGCTTCCCATGCTCTGCCAGGTGCATAAGAAGTTGGGAGGGGGCACAGCCCAAGATAGTTGATCCAAATTGACCCAAGGGCTATTCCATACCATATGACGTCATGCTCAGTATATAAACTGGGGGGAGTTGGCTGGGGGGCAGCGATCGCTGCTCGGGGACTGGCTGGGCATTGGTCAGCGGGTGGTGAGCAGTTGCATCACTTGTTTTCTTTTCCCTGGGTTTTGTTTCTCTCTCTCTCGTTCTCCTTTTCATTGCAATTTTTATTACTACTACTACTATTATTATTATTATTATTTTATTCAATTATTAAACTGTTCTTATCTCAACCTGCGAGTTTTCTTACTCTTGCCCTTCTGATTCTCTCCCCCATCCCACCGGGGGCGGGGAGAGAGTGAGCGAGCGGCTGTGTGGTGCTTGGTTGCCGACTGGGGCTAAACCACGACACAAATGTACTTCATAAATCATAAAAATATAATGCAAAGTAATTGCTCGGTTATACATTTTAATATTTTAGAAGATAGATGTTTGCAAAAGAATGAGAAACAATAGCAGACAGTGGCCAACATGAATAGAGTCAGTCTTGAACATCTGTGCATAACAAAGTTGAATAAAAGGCATTAACACTAGGAAATAGGGGAGACGTGATCTTTTATGGATTGAACTATCCTAGAAATAGCTCCATTACAAGTGGTAAGTTAAGAAAGTCAGAATAACTGTTATACAAAGTAGGCTAGTTAAACCTCTCAATAGACTATTAAAAAGCTAGAACAATCATTTATGATAATTTATACTGATATCCCATTATTCCAGGAAGCTGCTGTTTTCAGTTGCTAACAGCTAACTGTTAAGGGATGTTAAAAGCAGCCGCCTCCTCCAGCAGCCTGAGCCCAGGATTCTCTCCTGCCCGGCTGCTGGATTCCAGCCCAGTGCACCCAGGGTACCCGGGATCTCTGCCCAGGCTGAGGTATGCGGCTGCCACTTTCCTATTTGCAAGTTTAACCAGTAGTGAAGCTGAGCATATATACCAGAGATACACACACAGAGACAGAGACGCACACACAACACACAGGACACTGACACAGATGGTTACACAGACTGCCACAGACAAGGCGCTGCACCTACATATAGGACTAGCATAAAACATAAACATAGGCAGCCAAATACCCTTCCTCCTCTTTGGCTGGTAGAGATACAAGTTCACTAGTGAAGGTACACACATGACACTCTCTAGATTCACATGCACACACAAATTTGCGGATTCTTCGACTACTGACACAGCCCCTCTGTCTGCCTGGTACACTTGCCCAGATCCCAGGCCCTTTACCTGTTTCATGGGTTCCCTAATTCGACTGCTAGTCCAGCTTGATGCTCACTAACAAACACACATGCACCCACATACTTGTCCTACAGGCACTCCACATTCACAAATCCCAGCACAGACCCTCTGCCCTCCTGATACCCCTGCCTGGACCCAGGGCCTCCTACTCGCTGGCTAGTCCAGCTTGAAGTTTGCTAGCAAATATACATGCACACCCCCATGCACACTGGGTTTGGGGAAGATACAGGCACTCAGCCCCCCCCACCCCCAGCAACTGGCACCAGGTACACGGGCTGTGATCCGCAGTCCCACTCCAGCCACCAGCACTGACCCCCTCACCCGCTCCAGTTGCTGGCACCACAGGCCACAGGGCACCTACACCCCTGGTCTGACTCCAGTAGCTTGTCCTAAATTCACTCACAACAGTCCCCCCAGTACCTGGCGCTTCATCCTTGCAGCACACACACACATGGGATAGAGAGTGAGATTAAGCAGAGAGATAGTTAAGAAAAGATTTAATAATAAGATAGGACAGACTGTGGTGATCAGGTGCAGGACTGGGTCACACAAGTGTACTGACTGGCCCTGTTTTACATGTGAGCAGCCCCTTTTATACCCCTTTCTGTCTATCCTTTGTTCCTCACGGATTTCCTTCCCCTGCCCATTCCTTCATCAGTTTGCATAGTTCCACCATCCCCTCTTGAACATCCCAGAGCCTCAGGTTTGTATCATCAGTCACAGAGTCCTGGTTTTCCTGCAGTTTCTTGATAGCACATCAATTAGTGTGACTGACACATTTTCATTCTATGCACTTAACACAACTAGCTAGGCCATTTTAAGGCAGGTATGAGCTCTTCTAGAAATGAAAACATGGTAGAAAAAAACTAACAGAAGCGCTTGCTACTGTTAAACTACTGCAAACTGATCCATACAAAACAGCTTGCGACTTCACTGAGTCACAAGAAAACTGACACACATCACAATGAGGCTAATTCTACTAATAAAGCGTATGGTGCCTTTCCAGAAGGGAAAAGCCTCCTTTTCAGTCTTTGAACTATAGAAATAATGAGCATAATGGAAGACCTTCTTTACCAACTACAAGTCAGTAGCAGTGGAAGCACATTACTCTCTTCTCAAGAGTTGAAATTACAAGTTGAGATAAAAAACTCCTTCCTTCTTTCAGCTGAAATAGCAAGTGAAATTTAAAAAGACGTCTCCTTATTCTCAAAAAATAGACACACCCAAAGAAAAACACATAATTAACCAAAGACTGAGACAGAAACATGAATTATTAATGGTAAATGAGCTAGGAAGAGCATCCTGATATTCCCCATGAACTCCCTGATCATTGGTCCATTTGTGGTTCTTTTTACTATAGTAGTGACCAAATATCTAAATGATTAACCAGAGACCAAACACATGCAACTAAATATTTTACGAGTCCCTGACCCCAAATCTACAATTCTGTGTATAGAAAAAACATTTGTGTAAGGCTGATTTTTTAATTTTTTTTATTTTACAATGTGATTTCAAGATGGTCCTGGGCAACCTGCTCTAGGTCACCCTGCTTGAGCAAGGGAGTTGGACAAGATGATCTTGAGAGGCCCCTTCCAACCTCAATGGTTCTGTGAAGATGCTGAACAGCATTATAGTGGTGTAAAATTACCTTGGATTTTATTTCCACTCAATATACGCAAGGAGGGGGATCTGATTTTCACAAGAGGGAGCGTGCAAGTGAGACAATATTCCTATACAGGAAGTGTCCAAATCTAATCTGTGCAGATGTAGTATGACTGTTTTTAATGCAGTACAGTTATCATATATAAATACTACCTACAATAAGAAAGAACCATTTCCCTAAGGCTGGAATCAGAAAATCAATCTTCTCATTCCAATGTTGACATTAACAAGCCACCTAGGACACTCAAACTGACCTTTGCAAAACTAAGAATTATCCTGAAATAAAGGACCTAACACACAGCTAATTTGAAATCTACAGATGAATTACAAATTGTCATTTATTAAGATATTATGAACTTTACCTATACATTTTCAAGTGTTAGAAGTGGCCAATGAGCAGAACAGCTTGCAAACCAGCTTTGAGAAGCTTTAATACAATTATGTTTAAAGTTCTTTCAGGAAATTATTCTTAAAACAGGAGTTTGCTTTTGGCTTTTTTTTTCCTTTTAGACTTGTGTTTCACAATCTGACTTTTGCTTGTTTCACTATCCTTCTTGCAGTGCCACAGCAATAGCTGCTTTTATATTTAATCCCTAAAGAGACATCATTCAAATGGCTTGTAGGACCAACATAGTTAAAATGAAGTATCTCTTTTGTTTCAATGTGATATCTTGATATAACATCTGTGCAAGGGCATATATTGTTTTCTTTCCAGCAGCAACAGCATAAAGTAGGAAACAACTTAAGTCTACTTAAACTGTGGAAGCAACTATTGCAACTTAGGATAGATTGAAAAGCCTCTACAGTTCCATTATTTTTTCCCATTCTCCAGCAGCAATAGTCAGATGAGAAAACATAAATTCCATGCTCTGAAACTAAATTTTGAATTGAAGTCGAATTTCAACCACACTGCTTGGTAAAATCAGCAGCCTGTGGTTGATCCTTCATAGGTCCTCAATGGACGCACGTCAGGACCCAACTAGGTCCTTATATGATCTTGTTGCCTACGTATTATATCAACCTGTCAGTCATGATTTGCTTGCTTTTGGGTTGTAAGATTGTTGCATCTTCATAGACACAAAAGAGTAGGTTGAAACTGAGTTTCCAGTATTGGATTGCTTTTATCTCTTAAGACACTTCTTCAACTGTTTCTTCAATTGTTTTAGTCACCCATGCTCTCTGCTATTAGCTAGAAAAACTAACATGAATACCTTGCTGATCTGGAAAGTGGAAACCACCAAACCTTAGCGGGTAAGCTAAGAAAAGTACTATTTTCTCATTTTTTTTGAAAAATATCTATGTTGATGTGTAAAACTTTTGAGATAATTCAGCCTCAATTATCTACTTCTGTTGAGCTTGCCTTGTTCTTGTCTTGAAATGGTAAAACTGTCTTGCTTGAATATCATTAGTGATGGTGAATATGACGGGAAGTCTCCAAATTCCAGTATCCTGCATTTGGGCCATCTTATAGGACACAGAAATGATCATCCAGCTTTGCACATGGAAACCATGTTTGCATTTCAAAACATAAACAACTCCCTCCCCTCCCCCCCCCAAACCACTCTCATCTGGGGTTCTGAAACATTGCCCTCATTTTAATAAGCACCTAAAATGAGCATCTAATATGGAATATGTTAATAAACAAGCCACATGTGTATTCTACAGTATCATGGGGCATTTTTTTTGCATTTCTGGTATTTTTTCCATAGACTTTTCTTGGTGCTTTTGGAAGACATGGTACAATATTTGCCTTTCTTAAGATGCTTCACTTCCTGGATAGTACCACAAGAAGACAAAATCTGAGCTGCAGATATTAATTACTGACCGAAACTAAACCAAAAAGGTTTTTTTTAAAACATCTGAATTTATTTGTGCTCCTATGAACTCAAATATGCAACTTTAAGTAGTTACCATTTCTAATTTTGAGATGAATAAGAACTATTGTTTTATGAGCTTAAAATTAACTTCCTGCTTTTGCTGTAAGACACATGAATTGTTAAAAGGGTTCTTGGCGTGTGAAACGTGTATCTGGGTTTATTGAGGAGGTAAGACCTATGCTGCAATTAAAAAGGCACTCAAAAAATGCACATCTTTATTAAACAAACACTCTTAAATTGGCTCTTGTACAGAAATTCACTTACTTCAAATAAGTGAAATAAACATTACGTTATATGGAATGAACCTCCTAATATGTCTCATTACTTTAAACCAAGGTCATAAGTTGGAACATGAAACATTTCCCTCTCCTTTCCTTTCCCCTGTCTTGGCTTTACCTACAGAAAATGTTATTTCTTCTTGTAGTAATTGGAGCATTAATGGGGCTCTCTGTGATGCTACTGTAGAATAATGTCTGCATTTTATTAAATTCTGGGACTGGAATTATTGTAGAGTCCCCCAGTGCCATATAATGTCCCCCAGTGCCATATAATGTCCCCCAGTTAAGGAGAGGAGCCCACGACAGAGCAGGATTTCTGGCAGGACCTGTGACCCTGTGGGGGACCCACGCTGGAGCAGTCTGTTTCTGAAGGACTGCACCCCATGGAAAGGACCCACGTTGGAGCAGTTCGTGAAGGACTGTCTCCCATGGGAGGGACCCCACGCTGGATCAGGGGAAGAGCGTGAGGAGAAAGGAGTGACAGAGAGGAACTGTTATGAACTGACCACAACCCCCATTCCCTATCCCGCTGCGCCACTTGGGGGTAGGAGGTAGAGAAGCTGGGAGTGATGTTGAGCCTGGGAAGATGGGAGGGGTGGGGGGAGGTGTTTTTTTAGATTTTTTCTTATTTCTCATTATCCTACTCTTTTATTAATTGGCAATAAATTAAACTGATTTCCCCAAGTCAAGTCTGTTTTGCCCATGACGGTAACTGCTGAGTAATCTCCCTGTCCTTATCTTGATCCATGAGCCTTTTTTCCAGTTGAGGAGGGGGAGTGATATAGTGGCTTGGTGGGCACCTGGCAGCTAGCCGAGATCAATCCACCACAGTATCTCAGACTATAATTTTATTCTATTAGTCACATGTATAAAACATATTCCAACACATAAAGCTTTGTGCAAGTTTTTAATTGAAGAAAAAAAAAATCCATGAATAACACCCACCACAGTGCCTAACCATTTCAAATGTAAACTTGTATTTCAGTGGTTTATAACTTGACCATAAAAGCTTGTTCTGAGCTTAAAGTTGGCATAAATTTGCATCAAATTAAGTTGCATAGAATTAAGAAAGTAAAATTACTTTTTTCCAAAAAAAGTTGTCTGTGTATAGAGAGGTAAAATATGGAGAAATAAAAATAGTAATTAATTGTCCTTTTTGAACACTTGTAAAGATTTTGAAACTAATTTTCAGAATGAGTTCTCTCTGTATCTGCCTTCCTTCCTACCTCTCAATTTTTTTCTCCTCCTAGCAGAGCTGTGTAAGATGATGGAAAAAGTGTTTTGCTGCAATCAGTAGTAAAATTTTCCATCTCCTGTTTAATATTGTGTTTACAGTCAGTAGTATTATAATGTTTCATTTCAGCCTCTGAGCCACATCAGTAGAGAGTTTATAAATGCAGAGATTTTGCATTGCATATGCTGTGTTAAGAAGATACTTAATTTTGTGGTCAATAGTTTTGAAGTTATAAGCTTTATTTGAAAAGGGGTAAAAGAAAAGTGGCATTCAAAGGAGCCACAGACTCCTGACGTGGTTATCTCTGATCTGACTTGCTATACTTAGGTATACTAAGTGTTCTTAGTCTCTCTGTGTCTCTCATCATCCCTAATAATCTACAATTTTCCAGCTCCACCTGGGAAGAACATGAACCAGGTAATCAGGTAATAGTATTTAGAATTTAAATGTGATCTGCAGGACATATGATGCTCAAAGCAAAGGGATAGTGCACAGAAAGCATTAGTGATGTTACTGTGCAAAAACTCTACCAAATCCAGTTTTGGGCCCCCTATTATAAGAGCGATACTGACAAACTGGAGACAGTCCAGTGGGCAGCCACTAAAATTATTAGCAGGTTGGAGGATATGTTGTATGAGAAGAGGCTGATGGATATGGGTTTGTTCAGCCTGGGGAAGACAAGACTACAGGAGGCACTAATTGATATATCCTACTACCTAAAGGAGTGGTTACAGAGAAGACAAAGCCAGTCTTCTCAGAGGTACCCAGAAAAAGTATGAGGCAACATTCATAAGTTCCAGTAAGTGTTTTCATGATGAGTGTAGTTAAGCACTGAAGCAGGTTACCCAGGGAGCTTGTGGAATGTCCATCCTAGGAGGTGTTCAAAACTCAACAAAACCTGGAACAACCTGCTCTAACTTCGAAGACAGCCCTGTTTTGAGCAGAAGATTGGACTTAGATGACACCCAGAGGTCCCTTTAAAGCTATTTTTAATATGATTCTAAGTCCTGGTTGCTTTTGGTCATTAAGAATAATTCTTCAATTGCCACCAACACAACTTCTTAATTCATTGTTACAATATGATAATTTCTTCCTCGCTGAGTACTAAATGGCTGGATATGGGTTGGATGAGGCTTTCACCACTACAGTCATTTGCAGTTAGGATTTGAACCTCATAGTTTTAGAGCACTTAAGAGCTAGTTTCTGTTCCCCAAAATATGCAATTTCTTGAGTACATTCTTACATAAACAAAATTTGGTGCTAAAGCTCTAGCTTTACCTGAATCAGGAGGCAGGAATGACTTTCTCATCACAGTTTTGTTTGTTCATTTGTTTGTTTTTTCTTTTAAATTTGAGACTTTTTACAAGTACTTTATAATATGCCTGTTGCCTCTGACCAAGTGTGGTGGGTTGACCCCGGAAGATGCTTGCCGATGGGAAGATATTGCAGGCAGATCCATTGGCAGGCTGCTTCCTGGAAAGCAAGACCTCAACATGTGTCATGGTTACCTGGAAAGACAAATGCCATAACCTCAAACGTCTCCCCTTCCTCCTCCTTTCCCCAAGCTTTTATTGCTTAGCATGTCATCATATGGTATGGAATATCTTTTTGGTCAGTTTGGGTCAGCTGTCCTGGTTGTGTCCCCTCCCAACTTCTTGTGTACTCCCAGCCTTCTCTCTTGGGAGGGCAGGGGGGCAGAGTGGTTAAGGGATCAGGAGCACAAGTAGTGTTCTCCTCTATCCTTCCAGTTGCAGGGAATGATGAGGGAAGAAACAGGAAGAGCCAGAAGATCAATACCTGGCTCCGAGCCTGGTGTCACCGGCAGAATTTTGGGTTTTTTGATCATGGGTCAGTCTACACACCACCAGGCCTGTTGGCAACAGATGGGTACACCTGTCTCAAAGGGGGAAAAGGTTTAGTGATTGACTTTGCAGTGTTAGGTTTATAGTTGGACTCGACGATCTTAAGGGTCTTTTGCAACCTGAATGCTTCTATGGTTCTATAATACCTAGTAGCTATGTGTATAAAAACAGAAGTACAATATAGAGTTACCATGGGATGGTCTTTGTTGATTTAGTTTTATTAACTCATGTTATTCAATTAAACAATAAAACCAATTTGCCATAAAAGTCACCTTCTAAAATTCTTGTTTCATTACTGAGTTACCTATGAAATCAGACTTGAAAGCTAAACGTGATAAACAACTGAGTTTACAATGACACTATGCTGAGCTAATCTGTAATTTAGAGATCAGCATGCTTAGAGATACAGCTCAATAACTTTACAAATATGTTTGTTTGTATCCCAGCTTGAAAGAAAAATCAAGCAAAATAAAAATTAGAAAAAAAGAGTCCTAAAAAAACCCTAAACTGTTACTGGCATTGTCTACATTAGTAAATAATGTAGTGCAATTACAGTGGATCAGTAGGTTGAAGTAGTCAATACGGAGGCCCCTACATCTAGAGAGCAAACAGTTGGAGAGGTATACTTTGTAGTTGATTTAGTCTGGTCCCCTGAACTAAACATCCCCATCTGTGCTTTGAAGCTGTCAGAGGAGTTCAGACCCTTATGTTCCCTTTGGGATGAAATGGTGCACAACTGGAACAGAGATTCCTGTTTAGATTCCTCTAAAAATAATCTAGTTTGCCTGCACAAAAATCTGAGAGCTGAGCTAATTGGGAAGCGTAAGTGGGAATTTTCCCAGTAGCAACAAATTCTCTATCAAACTCTACTAAATAGTTTGTATACAAACTCTATGGAATAGTATTATACTGTACTGTAGGAAATACTGTTGCAATATTGTATTAACAATGTAGCAAATATTGACAGGAGACCTTATAGGAGGGGAATGTGATTTTATATAAAATAAAACCTGAAATGAAACAGGATTCATTCACTTGTTCTCACATTCAAGCACCAGAATGTGTGTGGTACCCAAGAAGTCTGTACAGCAGTCAGACACCACGATGCTTGTGTCCAGATGTTAGGCTCAGGATCAGTTACGATGGCATAAAGGACATGCTAACAAGTTCTCCTCATGTCTCCTGGCTTTTTCTCTAGGGTTTGGATATGCCTTTTTGTACCCTTTTGGAGCTGCCAGTGATCAGTGTTTCCATTCTGTTCCACTTTGTGAGTGGATTTGTTTCTGGATTTGGGTGTCTTGTGAAACTGCACTTAGATGTGCTGAGGTCTTGATGACCTGCCAGTCTGGTGCTATTAAGACAGGCCATTCTAAGAGCCCTTTTCTTGCTGAGTGTTCCTCCTGGTGCCTCCACACCCAGGCATTCCCATTCATTGTCTGTTCACACATACTATTACAATTCTCTATAACACTTCTAGAAAAATTCAGATAATACACAGGTTTTATCTTCTGTGGCTTAGTTTTTGCTCTCTCAATGACATTTTTCACAAAAGTTCTGTTAACAGAAAACTCACAGGGCAGCTCAGAGTTGTGGTGTTATGTTCAGACTAGGATATGACTAGAAACTGTGGGGGAGGCCAGTGAGATGTTGTGGTGGGTTGACCCTGGCTGGATGCCAAGTGCCCACCAAAGCCACTCTATCACTCCCCTTCTCAACTGGACAGGGGAGAGAAAATATAATGAAAAAGCTCGTGGGTTGAGATAAGGACAGGGAGATCACTCACCAATTACCGTCATGGGCAAAACAGACACTACTTGGGGAAAATCAGTTTAATTTATTATCAGTCAAATCAAAGTAGGTAGGGTAATAAGAAATAAAACCAAATCTTAAAACACCTTCCCCCCCACCCCTCCCTTCTTCCCGGGCTCAACTTCACTCCCTATTTTCTCTACCTCCTCCCCACGAGCAGCGCAGGGGGATGGGGAATGGGGGTTGCGGTCCGTTCATCACACATCGTCTCTGCCGCTCCTTCCTCCTCAAGGGGAGGACTCCTCACACTCTTCCCCTGCTCCACTGTGGGGTCCCTCCCATGGGCTGCAGTTCTTCACGAACTGTTCCAGTGTGGGTCCCTTCCATGGGGTGCAGTCCTTCAGGAGCACACTGCTCCAGCGTGGGTCCCCCACAGGGTCACAAGTCCTGCCAGCAAACCTGCTCCAGCATGGGCTCCTCTCTCTCCATGGGTCCACAGGTCCTGCCAGGAGACTGCTCCAGCGCAGGCTTCCCACGGGGTCAAAGCCTCCTTCAGGCACATCCACCTGCTCTGGCGTGGGGTCCTCCATGGGCTGCAGGTGGATATCTGCTCCACTGTTAACCTCCATGGGCTGCAGGGGGACAGCCTGCCTCACCATGGTCTTCACCACGGGCTGCAGGGGAATCTGCTCTGGCACCTGGAGCACCTCCTCCCCCTCCTTCTTCACTGACCTTGGTGTCTGCATAGACATTCCTCTCGCATATTCTCACTTCTCACTCCAGCTGCAGTTTGTGTCGGGTTGGGTTTTTTTTCCCCTCCTCCTTAAATATGTTATCACAGAGGCGCTACCACCATCGCTGATTGGTTCAGCCTTGGCCAGCGGCGGGTCCGTCTTGGAGCCAGCTGGCATTGGCTCTATTGAACATAGGGGAAGCTTCTAGCAGCTTCTCACAGAAGCCACCCCTGTAGCCCCCCTGCTACCAAAACCTTGCCACGCAAACCCAATACAGACGTGTATGCTAATATCACCCCAGAAAGCTATGTTCTATACATGGAGGAGGTACAGAGCTATTACCACGCTGAGTCCTCTGTCGTTATCTCAGGCAGATAAAGATGCTGGTCAACAGAGTCCACCAGAATTTCTGCCTGTAGAATATAACAGTAAGTCAAACAAGCCTGCTCAGGAACCTGTGTAACCCAAGAAGCTCCACACAATCCACAAAGAACCATAATAGAAACTGTGACTAAATACTAGCCTAACAACCTAGAAGTGTTGTCATTCCTTGCTCATGCTAAGTTGTCTGCTGGAAAGCATTATTCAAGGCTGGAATTGTTTCTTGGCTGGCTTGGAGACTCCATCCTATCCTGACAGGTAAACACTGGGTATGAGCTGTTCACATTTTTGTCACCTCTTGGCTGGACAGTGCAATCCACCTGTATACAAAGCATTCAGTATGTAGGAAACTAAGTAAAACATGGAGCTTACTGCATTTGCTCCTGCAACAGAGGCTGTGTTGGGAACATATTGAACCCTCTGCTTTTCAGAGTGGCTTCCCATAGAATTTATAATAAATCTCAAGGTTCTGAGGATCTTAAAGACGCTCTGTGATATGGACACATAAACCTAAAAGACCATGTAAAGTTTCATCATGATGAAACTTGTGGTGATCTGCAACACAGGGGAATTCTCCATAAGAAAACTGAAGCTTGTCCAGGGGGAAAAACATCCGTGGGGCTGATCTAATTTTGTCAAGTGAATTTTCCCAGTAAGTAGGAAGCAAGACATATTGTACCACCTTGCTGTCAGGAGCAAGGTGAGCATCATTCCCCATGCTTGTTTAGCATAAATATTTAATGCTCTGTGTGTATATGTAATTTTAAAAAGACACCTTATCAATATAAGAAACATCTTTGCTTTTGATTTTCCCCTGGAGGAAGGAACAAAGAAAAAATGTGCAACCAATGTTAATCACATGTGATTTATAAAACTGTACAGAATACAAATTTACTTCTAGTTATGTTGTTGTAGCTCAACTGACATCTAGTCAAAATACTCCCAACTTATGCAAGTATAATAGAATAGATTTAGTTCTGCCTACACATATGGTTTATTTAGACTGTAAGTCTGTAAGAAAACTTTCTGAAACTTTATACTGTTATGTGTTTAATTAAAACAATTCTGTTTATTCATGAGTTTTTGTTTATGCACAAAGTATATTTTCAGGAATAATTTACTCAAATGTGTAAAGACCATTAAAAGGTTCTGAGGTGATGAGTCCTATAGCAGTCTTCATTTTATACTTTATATTTCTTTATTAGAGTTGCTTTGCAACTTAAGTAAGAGTTTTTGTATTCTACAGTCTGCAGGGTTTTTATTCAGTTATCAAAACAATGAATAAAGCTTGTTTTACTAATGCAAGTATTTGAACTGTATCTTAGTTTTGCACAGTAGTATGTTGAAACTTGTGTATTGTATTAGTGTCCTGGTTTCAGCTGGGTTAGAGTTACTTTTCTTCCTAGTAGCTGGCATAGTGCTGTGTTTTGGATTTAGGATGAGAAGAATGCTGATAACACACTGATGTTTTAGTTGTTGCCAAGTAGTGCTTCCCCTAGTCAAGGACTTTCTTTTTCAGCTTCCCATGCTCTGCCAGGTGCACAAGAAGCTGGGAGGGGGCACAGCCAAGATAGTTGATCCAAATTGACCAAAGGGCTATTCCATACCATATGACGTCATGCTCAGTATATAAACTGGGGGGAGTTGGCCGGGGGGCAGCGATCGCTGCTCGGGGACTGGCTGGGTGTCGGTTGGCGGGTGGTGAGTGGTTGCATCACTTGTTTTCTTTTCCCTGGGTTTTGTTTCTCTCTCTCTCGTTCTCCTTTTCATTGCAATCTTTATTACTACTACTACTACTATTATTATTATTATTTTATTCAATTATTAAACCGTTCTTATCTCAACCTGCGAGTTTTCTTACTCTTGCCCTTCCAATTCTCTCCCCCATCTCACCGGGGAAGGGGAGGATGAGCGAGCGGCTGTGTGGTGCTTGGTTGCTGACTGGGGCTAAACCATGACAATTAGGTTTTTTGTTTATGATGGCAATGTTTTGATTCTGATAGCATTGTTTTTTTAATGCTTCATTAATCTTCACTTGAAGTGCTGCAAAAGCTAAGTGATGCCATTTGGACCTATCGATACGAAAATTAGTACTTCTATAGCAGAGCATAAAATAACCACCACTGACTTCATATTTCATAGGTAACTCAGTAACGAAACAAGAATTTTAGAAGGTGACTTTTATGGCAAATTGTTTTTATTGTTTAATTGAATAACATGAGTTAATAAAACTAAATCAACAAAGACCATCCCATGGTAACTCTATATTGTACTTCTGTTTTTATACACATAGCTACTAGGTATTATAGAATCATAGAAGCATTCAGGTTGCAAAAGACCCTTAAGATCGTTGAGTCCAACCATAAACCTAACACTACCAAGTCAATCACTAAACAATGTCCCTAAGCACCATGTCTACACAGCTTTTAAATACCTCCAGGGATGGTGACTCCACCACTTCCCTGGGCAGCCTGTTCCAATGCTTGATAACCCTTTCCATGAAGATTTTTTTCCTAATATCCAATCTAAACCTCCCCTGGTGAAACTTGAGGCTGTTTCCTCTCATTACTTGGGAAAGGAGACCGACACCCACATCACTGCGACCTCCTTTCAGGCAGTTGTAGAGAGCAATAAGGTCTCCCCTCAGCCTCCTTTTCTCAAGACTAAACAGCCCCAGTTCCCTCGGCCGCTCCTCATAAGACTTGTTCTCCAGACCCTTCACCAGCTTCGTTGCCCTTCTCTGGACACGCTCCAGCACCTCAATGTCCTTCTTGTACTGAGGGGCCCAAAACTGAACACATTACTCAAGGTGTGGTCTCACCAGTGCCGAGTACAAAGGGACAATCACTGCCCTA
>VYZW01053066.1:0-11102 GCA_013401315.1 Balaeniceps rex
GGGACATGACACACACACAGGACAAAAGAGCAAGAGGGCAAAAGAGCGAGCGCAAGAGCACACGAAAGAGCAAGCGATGACCCAAGATGATTTATGATTCACGAATAACAGCACTAGTAAATACTAGAAAATAAGTAGCACTTTTATGAAGAGGCCCAGGCTTGAGTAGCGGTATTTTTATACAGTATATTTATGGGTCTTGCAGACTTGTTCACTGGCCTGTCAAGAGGCAGAAAGTCGTCTGGGTTTTAGAAGGTAGTACGCAAAGATGCCTGATCAGTATAAGATGTGGTGGACAGGGAAAGGCACTTGTCCATTAAACTGCAGGTAGTTCTTTCCAGCTTTTAGCAAAAAATTCTTAAGCTTGAATTCTGCGAACAAGGAATAAGTTTCGTACAATGACAGCATCCTTAAACCTCTCTCTCCTTTCCATCTTTTTGGAAATTACCATCACAAAATTAAATGTATGATCAAATTTATTAAGAACAAGCATTTTCAAATGCCATAACTTCTGATATGGTTTGGTTTTGTTGCTTTTCTTCCCCTCCATTACAAAGGGATAATTTTGAACACAACATATGCAATCCAAAAGTTGTAATATTAAAATATGAAAAAAACCTTCTCTAATTCTTACCATTCAGGAAAGAAAAAAATAGTAGAGAAAAATATTGCACACGAAAATGTCATGGTGTTAAAAATTCAAAGTGCATTCAGTAACAGCAAAATACTGGAAACAAAAAAAGGTTTTCCCAAGCCAATAAAGGGAAGCCTTAGAAGAAATGACATCACCATTTCAATCAGGATAGTAAAAGGGGGGGGGGGGCGGGAAGCAAATTTAANGTGGCGGGAATCAAATTTAAACATAACAATGACAGGAAAAGCCAGGGAAATATGCCAAAAAATTAATATAATACATTCATAAAGGAAAACTTAATGTATCGAGGTTTGGGGTTGGCTGTCTGTTTACATTTGTACTTTTTTTTCTTAACAGAATTTTCCTCATATTCTTTTTCTAAAATTGTCAAAGCCATAAGCCACACTAGTGTCAGAGGTAAAAATAACCTATTCCAAATAAATAATTTATTCCTAGGTTTGCCACTCCACCTAAATAGCTAAGCGATCCCACTTTTAACAACTGACAGAGCAATCCAAATTGAGTGATTGTACCCTGACTTGAAAGATAGCAGCCTGTCCACACCACTAAACTAAAAATTACCATATAATTAAACAAAATCAGCTCACATTCTGAATAGCAAAAGCACTTCAGCACAAGACTGACAAGCATGGATAGAGCTACAACAATAAATTTATAGAATGCATAATTCTCATCTTCTTACATTCATTTAACATAGGTCACGTAAGAAAAAAAAAAAAAAAAAAAGACTGTACCAAATACTTAAAAATATAAGTTATGAACATAACAGAGCAAAACTTGATCACTTAAAGGACCTACCTGTTAAGGAACTTATTAAAAGAAGATTAATACCTGTAGTTGCTTATATTTTAGGCATTGCTATTTGTAGCATGTGTATTGGGTTTGCATGGCAAGGTTTTGGTAGCAGGGGGGCTACAGGGGTGGCTTCTGTGAGAAGCTGCTAGAAGCTTCCCCTATGTCCCATAGAGCCAATGCCAGCTGGCTCCAATACGGACCCACCACTGGCCAAGGCCGAGCCAATCAGTGACGGTGGTAGCACCTCTGGGATAACCTATTTAAGAAGGGGGGAAAACTGCTGCACAACTGCAGCCAGAGAGAGGAGTGAGAATGTGTGAGAGAAACAACTCTGCAGACACCAAGGTCAGTGAAGGAGGGGGAGGAGGTGGCCCAGGCACCAGAGCAGAGATGCCCCTGCAGCCCGTGGTAAAGACCATGGTGAGGCAGGCTGTCCCCCTGCAGCTCATAGAGGTCCACGGTGGAGCAGATATCCACCTGCAGCCCGTGGAGGACCCCACGCCAGAGCAGGTGAATGTGCCTGAAGGAAGCTGTGACACCATGGGAAGTCCGTGCTGGAGCAGGCTCCTGGCAGGACCTGTGGACCCACAGAGAGAGAGAAGCCCATGCTGGAGCAGGTTTGCTGGCAGGACTTGTGACCCAGTGGGGGACCCATGCTGGAGCAGTCTGTTCCTGAAGGACTGCAGCCCATGGAAGGGACCTATGCTGGAGCAGTTCGTGAAAAACTGCAGCCTGTGGGAAGGGCCCACGTTGGAGAAGTTCATGGAGAACTGTCTCCCATGGGAGGGACCCCACGCTGGAGCAGGGGAAGAGTGTGAGGAGTCCTCCCCTTGAGGAGGAAGGAGCAGCAAGGACAATGTGTGATGAACTGACCACAACCCCCATTCCCCATCCCCCTGCACTGCTCAGGGGGAGGAGGTAGAGAAAATCAGGAATGAAGTTGAGCTGGGGAAGAAGGGAGGGGTGGGGGGAAGGTGTTTTTAAGATTTAGTTTTTATTTCTCATTACCCTACTCTGATTTGATTGGTAATAAATTAAATTAATTTCCCCGAGTTGAGTCTGTTTTGCCCGTGACAGTAATTGCTGAGTGATCTCTCCCTGTCCTTATCTCAACCTATGAGCCTTTCATTATATTTTCTCTCCCCTGTCCAGCCGAGGAGGGGAGTGATAGAGCAGCTTGGTGGGCACCTGGCATCCAGCCAGGGTCAACCCACCACAGCGTGACATATTCAAAACGATACTAATCTTTCAGTTGGCATGAGCAGTAAGAAGAAACGGAGGCTTTTGCTTGAGCAGGTCCAACAAAGATACCTCAAACCTATCCAGGCACATATGGCACTTAGTTTCAGAATTATGACTGCTTTATAAAACTGCATTAGTCCAGCAAATGATTTAATCATAGGCCGTGTGAGTTTTTATACTACTCACAATCAGATACAGCCCCACTAGCAACAGAGTTCAATTAAAAATAGATCCCACATGTTAGGTAATGCACAACACAAAGGAAAACACCCTTCTTATCCAAAAGCTTTTCATTTTTTTTTTTTCAGTTAATTCTTATAATATTTATAATAATACTTGTTTGTGTTTTTAATCCCTCTGAAAAGCAATCTCATTGCCTAGGTCAGCTAAGAAAGATTTCCCTCACTTTTACCAGTTTCAGCCTGCATGCTCCAGCACCTGATGCTTCTGAGAAATTACGAGCAAGCATTTTAAGTCAGCCTCTGGTTGTAGAAACTGAGAGAATCTTTGAAACTGCCCAAATCAAGTACCACCAACAGTCTTGGAGATCAAGGTATAATTTGTCTAAGATATAACCTTACACAGGAATTCAGTGAGACCTACTAAGCAAATGGCAAATTCAAAGTTAAATCCAAACTATATGGTTAAGGCAAAGCTTAACCAACAGACTGTAAGAAAACATTCTTTAAAAATATCAGTTTGTATGCCATTTCCCAAAACCAGTGTATTGCAATTCACTGGGGTGGAGTTTGGGTTTTTTGGGGGGTTTAAGTTAACTCTTGGTCAACTTAAAAAATTGCTATCCAATTGTCAGGATTTCTGCCACAATGTGACCGAGATCTCTTGACCAGTAGGTGGAAAAAGGCATTTCTTTACAATTTAATATCAGTCATCCAATTTCAAGAGTAATAAGGCACAAGCTGTGTATGATATCTGACTAGACAAAGGGTGCAGAAATGCTCTCTACTGATAAGGTGCTGGAAACTTTAAAAGTTGCAAGGCTTTGGGTTTTTTCTTTTTTAATACCACCACCTTCTACATCATCTTACCATGTTTTAGCCACTTGCTCTTCAAGCTAGGAACTTGAAAAGCTAAGAAATTATACTGCACAGGTAACTTTAAGTATAGAGAAGAGTTACGTGATTACTGTTAATATTAAGGTCTGGTCTTGTATTATCTCAGTGGTTTAATACATTCAGTTGGATAGACAAATCCTTGGGGGGGGGGGTCATTTCCAACACACCAAGACATGTCCTCCATAGTTTTAGAAGACAGACTGAAAGGCAACTGACATCATACTAAAATAATCAAATATTCTGAAAGACTATTTTTTAGGAATCAGAAGGGGCATTTTTTGTTAGTCACAGCTCAACTGCCTGCCAGTTGGGGTTTTTTTCTGCCTGGTACTCAAATTGTTTTTCAAATTATACATTTGTCAGTTCTTTTTGTATTATATATAGACACACACTCAGACAACACAAGCAGGATTAATGCTATCAAATCCATCAAGAAAATTTCTGGCCAGTAACACCTCCCCAGTAACAGTACCTAAATTAACAACTATTTTAGTTTAGGCAAATTAAAGCTGTAGCTACAGGCATGGCTGGATAAGCAATATCAAAATGAGGTTTAAGAGAAAAAAACATTGTAAAAATAGAAAAATCATTAGAGGATTTCAGATTCCATGAGCATGTTTCTCAGTTAAACTCTTGCATATGACAACCTATTTGGTAACATGATTTAAAACAAACAAACATAAAACCCTACATTTTCCACCTCAAACACAAAACAAGGGAAGGGAGAAATATATAATCCAGAATGGACTCTTCAGTCAACATGTAACGATTGCGTGCAGCAGCACTATCACAGATTTTTAATCTACTTTTTAAAGACTGTCCTTTTCACAGATATAAGTTAAACTGCAGTGTTAAGGAGGGTTCTTACCACAAAAAGTAAATAAAATTTGATAGAGAAGTTTTATTCATCAATTTTAAATAAAAGCATTTTTCCTTACTTTTCCAGTTCTAGAGAGTCAGAAGATCATGGCCCTGTATATCAACTTATTCTCACTACAACTCAACAGTTTTGAATAAACTAGGTTTATACAATTTTAATAACTTTCAAAACTCCTGCTCTACCTATTGTGGAGAAAGCATTACTGTTCAGGTAAACAAACTGACTAAACAAAGTAACTATTCAATAATTTAGGATAGGGTGTGTACTGACTAAGCATGGTCACTCCTAATAAGCCCCTATACTCTAAAAACAGATACTAACTTAATTTCACATTGTACTGGTTTTGGCTGGGATAGAGTTAATTTTCTTCATAGTAGCTAGTATGGGGCTATGTTTTGGATTTGTGCTGAAAACAGTGTTGATAACACAGGGATGTTTTAGTTACTGCTGAGCAGTGCTTACACAGAGTCAAGGCCTTTTCTGCTCCTCGCACCGCCCCACCAGCAAAGTAGGCTGGGGGTGCACAAAAAGTTGGGAGGGGACACAGCTGGGACAGCTGACCCCAACTGACCAAAGGGATATTCCATACCATATGACATCGTGCTCAGCAATAAAACTAGGGGGGAGGTTGGGGGCAGGGGGGGGACGCCGCTGCTCAGGGACTGATTGGGCATCAGTCAGTTGGTGGTGAGCAATTGTTTTCATTTGCATCACTTGTCTGTCTTTGGTTTTGTTTTGGGGTTTTTTTCCCCTCTTCTACTTACAATTTTTTTTTTAATTATTATTTCTTTTCAATTAATTAACTGTTCTTATCTCAACCCACGAGTTTCTTTCTCACTTCTACCCTTCCTATTTTCTCCCCCATCCCACCGGGGGGAGTGAGTGAGCAGCTGTGTGGCACTTAGTTGCTGGCTGGGGTTAAACCACGACACACGTTATCCACAAAAGCATATATTAATCGTTTTTATGCTCTCTAAGTACTACACTGTCAAACTTGTATAACTAAACTGACAATTTTATAGTAAAAAAAAAAAATTAGAAAATTCAGCTATAAAGCTATACTTCGTTGACTGCCATAATTTCCCTAGCTGGCCTTGATATAATCGCTGCACATATAGTATTTTTTTAAGCTTAAGGAAATTTAGCTGTAGCAGTCTTTAAGATAGGAAGCTGTACAACCATGTGACCACTGTCCTGTCATATGAACCTGACAAAAAAAAGCACAGTAGGTAAGGTTATGGATGAGAGGTGATAAACTGAACTATAGGCATCTTAACCCTCTGTGTCTTGCATTTTCTAAATTCACATCTGGTAAACAGAATTTTTGTTTGCTAAAAGAATATCCAAAAAATCCACATTAGCACCAAGATGACTGAACCTCCTCCAAAAGTCCTAGCCATCTCCTGTATCTTCTTAGTATACCTGCTTATTTAGCAAAATTTAAAATAATCCATGAGATCAAAGCTGTCTAAGGCTCTCTGAAGTGGACTGTGATAGGATCTAGAAAATAACAGGAAAAGCCAGAAGCACATGCAAGATCTGCAAGAGATCTAACAGCTACTATCTTATACATGTACAAAAGATAAACTTCTGGCTAACAAATGATTTAAGAACATTATTCAGATTACATTACAGCATATAAAGCCCCTATAAATAAAGTACAGGGGGGAGACACTGGTGAAAATCCCACTTCCCTCACCATTAATGGCTAGAGAGAAAGGATTTATGTGGATCCTCGCCCCCAGATAGCTCTCCATTAAACTGAATGAGAAATTTTTAAATTAGAAAGTTTCACTGAAAACTGTCATTTGTCAAAGTGGACATAGCTTAGAAAATGCTTCCATTTAAACAGAATTTATTTTAAAATAACAGAACTAAGGTGTTTCAGCTTTATACCATTAAAATATTTCTAAAACAAAACACTTCAGTTACATTCTAATTTAAGGTCTAGCACACTTTGATTTGATTTTCTTCCACAAATATCACTATGTTGCTTTCAAATGTCAATCTAAATATTTTTACTGACATAACTTTTCCAGAAATTTGATCAGAGTAAAAATAAACAAAATATATAAACAAATAAAATAAAACATTGTTTTTATTTTGCTTTGGAGTAGAATATCATTGAAAACCATACAACATACCATATAGAGAGAAGGTTCACATTAGTTCACATTATTGCTAAAACTAAATACAAGTAAGCAAACAAGATAACATATTCATATATGCTAATCCATACTTCCCCAAAAGCCAAGGAAATAAGAGGCATATTGAAACAAAAAGATCCATGCAGAGCTATCTGTTCTATTATACTAAAATTTGTAAGTTGTTAACATCTTCCAAACAGCCAAAACATTTCCCAGGACCTATTTTAGTAACACACTTTGAAAGTCAGTATTCCTAAATCATTTATAAATATTTTTAATCAAACACTGCAATACTGTAAAACAAACAATGAAATTATTGCAAATCAACAAACAAACATGCCTCATCAGAAAACCCTCAGAAATCAAGTTTTCTCCCACAAACTTACCCAACTCACCCAAGCTGAAATATGTCTATACATATTTTGCAAGGTGAGAAAGGGACTAAAGCCTTTCCATCTTGTTCACCTCACACACTTGCAAAGCTCTCATTTGCTAGTCTGTTATAACACACAAACCAGAGAAAGACAGCCTCATTCATACTCCACCCAACCAACCTCTTCTGCCAATGCTCCAAAGTAAAACAGGACAAGAATTTCCCCCCCTCCCTCAAGAGGTCTTTCATGATGTGGCTTCTTCACTGCCTTATGAGAGTTAGTGATTAAACAGCCAATTTCAAAATTGGGGGGAGGGTGGGAAGGGGGAAGAGATGAGTAAACCTTTACTAATGAAAAAGTAATAAAAAACCCCTTTTTTTTGTTTTTAAGTAGAATATTAAAAATAACATAAAAGAAATGCAGAAATCTAAGTCTCAGTATAAGAGCAGCTTATTTTGGTTTAGTTAAACCTGTTTCCAACTTCAGTTACTGAAGTATTCATATAGCCTTTCCAGAAAGCATATTCAAATTATATCACATATACAAGCTCTCACTTACAAAAGCAAGAAGATAATGAGGTTGACAAATAAAAAATATGGCAAAAAAACCTACATAGTAAAAGAAAAAAGTGCTCTTAAAATTACTTCTTCAAAGAAGTGACTGGTAAAGTCTCAGAGAGGATAAATGCACTGCTACTACTTTGCTATTCATTAATATATGACAAATATTTTTTCATGATTTATATGAGTAAGTCACACCTTCCAATATGAGAAAGTTGGTCATCAATTAATGACCGAAACAGCAAAAATTGCATTTTCCCATTTGTGAATTTTCTCTATTTGTATGAGTTGCAGATATCATTTTAGTGATTAAATAAAAATCCACATGTATCCTACAAATACATCTCTAAATTCTAAACTGATATGCTAAAATAAAAGAAAAGCAAGTCTTACGCCAGGGACACAGTTCCAAGTTACTGACTGAACTGCCAAGCTGACTATGTTATGGGCATATGGAGAAGGCCCAAGAACTGCTCCATGAAGTTAGATCAGTCCTCACAGGATAATGCCAAGACAATCCACACCGAATCCTTCCATCTCTGCCTGTATCCAACCTACAGATGTTCTGCTTATCTTCTATGTACTTTATTCTCCAGGCACTTCACTCCAAGTGACTACCATCTTCTTTTCTTAAGGATCTATAACTCACTACTGTGGAAGAGAGGGCTAATTATAGCCCTCAATTTCTCTGAGGCTTTAATACAAAGCTTTCTACTACAGAATTCAGACAGCACTATTGTCCCGGCTGTCGCTAAGGCAAAGGTGAACTGCGGCCCATATGCTACAGATACATGAACACCCACAATTGACCATGCAGATAAATCAAATCAATAAATAAACTGAAGACTAGATTACTCAAGTCATGCTTAATTTTTTAATTTTAATAGAATTTACACAATTGCATGCTGAACACTTTGAACAATTGGCAATGAAGTATCTCTTTTTTCTAGCAAGGGGATGGATTTTAAAATGCGGATAAATTGTATTTGAAGTGTCACAAAGAGTTTTACATATGTTGAAAAAAAAAACATAAAAACCCCACTGAAATGGGATTATCATCACTATATCTTTTAATTACTTAAAAATAACCTAAAATAAGTGTTATGTATTTCAGGTCATCCTGTTATAAGAAAAATACAGTTATGGCTGTTTGCCTACCATCATTCACTGACGAATGAAAACAAGTATGTACAAAATAAGATGTGAAGCACAGGACTGCTATATATATGTAGGGCAGTACCTGCGAGGGAAAACTAAAGCTGATCTTTGCAGTCTTCCCTGGGATGCAGGTGATATACACCCCACCTTAGAGAGGTAGCTCAATCTTTCTAGTGTGAAACATTAACGTTATTTCACAAGTCACAGGCTCATTTTGGAGAAGATTCTCAGTTCTCTGCAGCTTTGCTACTGTAGAAGAAATAGAATCAATTTGCCTTTTTTCCAAATTGGAAATTACTTTAGCACAAAGGAGACCCAGAGATTACACATCTTTATGGGAATATTCTGGCAATACAGAAGCATTAAAAATGAAGCATGATACCCTTCTAGTTTCATTCACATGCCATTTAAACAGAGACCAGAAGCAGCTGAAATGGATCAGGCCTCAACTACCTTAAACTTGCATCAAGACTGACATATACACTCAAGTAGCAATAAGGAGTAGCTAGTTCTCAGTTCCATCTTCCCTTTTTTCATTTGACACGGAGGCACCTATATGGGTAGGGACACTATCTTTTGCTAGCTATTCACCCAGGCTTTCAAACTACTGAGTTCCTGTCCTGTTTTCCAGTAGTGTAATATCTAACTTACCACCAACCTCTGTGATAAAACATACAACTGAGAGGAGAGCAGCCAAGAAGTAGCAACAAGGAAAAGATCTGTTCCTGTGACAACAGGCTGTTTACCTCCTCAATAAAAAAAAAAAAAAAAAATTTAAACTCTTCACATTAAACTCACAGGACATGATCCAGGGACACATCTCAATTCATAATCCTTTTTTCTCTCTTTAACAGTTGCCATGGGAGACCATAAATTAGAGCTTGCAGAACCACAAATGGCCTTCCCAGTCCACACATTTGATACGACTGTCTGCATGCTTTGGCACACATGATAATATTTATATCTGACACACAAATTTATACTGACAGTAGTATTCTGTAGAGTACTAAACTGCTATTTCACATTATCCAATATTTATTTACATTTGTGTTTTCCAGGTTCGTATTACGAAGAACTTGAGCTCCCCCCACTGCTAATTATTCCCAATGTTTACTCACAGCAAACATCCTTTTCTAGATCTTCTAAGACATTGGCTGTCAAGTAGGTGTTTCTTATTTCTAAAAGATTTTAAGGCAAGTTTTCAAACATGACTCTGTCCTTTTCAGTGGAAAAGTATCTGGGTTATTACCCAATCATATATATAAGCCTTTTAAACAGGTGATTATAAAAATTCTCTCAAGTTATCTGAAGCTAATTAACATCTACATTAACATACTGCTGATGAGTATGTTAGTAAGCCACATGAGCACTGAATTTATTAAACTATGTTCAGAATTCAGAAAGTTATTGCAAAGAAATCACAACAAGTGGGAGCCTACCACTACATCTTAGCAATTAGCACTCCAGGTCACAACCCACTCTACCCCCCAAAAATACAAACATCTTTAACTCACAAAGATTCATAAAAGGCTTAACAATAATTTGGGTTTTGTCATAATCAACCACAAAAACAATGCTAAGTAACTATGACAGAATCATTAAAGCTACTGTTGGTGTTAATGGGGTAAATCTAATCCACAAAATTATTATATATTATTTAAAGAAGCAAATATGTTGATACATATCAGTTTCAAGTAATTACACCTATGTAAACCCACTGAGGGCAATGCATTTGCAGAAATATAATTTTGAAGCATTATTTGACACACAATTCCACTAATGAACCTGTATGCAACTTGATTTCCAGAATATTTATTTGTCATAACCATGCACATTAAACTGAATTCTTTCTATCAAGGTGTATGTCATTTTACTAATAAAACATCTAAGTTCTGTACAGTAAATTTAACAACTTCGATAACTGATGCTATTTCTATAGACTCATAGAATCATTTGGTTGGAAAAGACCTCTAAGATCATCGAGTCCAACCGTACCTGTCCACTACTAAACCATGTCCCTAAGTGCCTCGTCTACCCGTCTTTTAAATACCTCCAGGGATGGGGACTCCACCACTTCCCTGGGCAGCCTGTTCCAATACTTGACAACCCTTTCTGTGAAGAAGTTTTTCCTAATATCTAATCTAAACCTCCCCTGGCACAACTTGAGGCTTGCTCAATATCACTTGCTACTTGGGAGAAGAGACCGACACCCACC
>VYZW01053068.1:0-13948 GCA_013401315.1 Balaeniceps rex
AGCTTAGTGTCACCTGCAAACTTGCTGAGGGTACACTCGTCGTCCAGGTCATTGATAAAGATGTTAAACAGCTGGTCCCAACACTGAGCCCTGGGGGACACCACTCATGACCGGCCTCCAACTGGATTTAACTCCATTCACCACCACCCTTTGGGCCCAGCCACCCAGCCAGTTTTTAACCCAGCACAGAGTATGCCTGTCCAGGCCGTGGGCAGCCAGTTTCTTCAGGAGAATGCTCTGGAAGACGGTGTCAAAGGCTTTACTGAAGTCCAGGTAGACAACATTCACAGCCTTTCCCTCATCCAATAAGTGGGTCACCTTGTCATAGAAGGAGATCAGGTTAGTCAAGCAGGATCTGCCCTTCATGAACCCAGGGGGTTTTCAAGCGTACAAAATATATAATTGATGAATATAAGTTATATCCAGAGGCATTGCTTGTTTATGAAAAGGTCAAGAGTTTCTCCAACACTTTTTGTCCTTGAGAGAGGTGAGGGCTTTGCAGTATTTTTCCCCCTAAATGAGTGGGACAGTTGCAAGCCTTTGGAGTGCCTTGTTTAGACTGTGGTATTTTGTGACTGGAGATAATAAGCAGTATGCAGAGTATTTGCAGTTCTGCTTTTGTTTTTATGAAGTTCATTTCCAAAGGAAAAGATGGATATTGCGTAGTGCTAATACTGTGCTAGCCCAGTCCTAAACTAGATGAGATTTTCAGTGGTCATGAGGCACCCACTTTACACTGTTGTCAGGATTAGAAGTAGTGATTAATAATATTGGAATCTAGTAGTCAAGTTTCAGAATTCTTTTTTTGAAGATTTTTGTTTGTCCATTCTCCCATTTCTTGTGTTTAATTTAGACTATTTTTCCTGTCATTGAATGGGAAATACACTTGCTATAGCTCTATAGCTTGAATACATTCCTTTTTGTCCTGTCAGCTTGAGCTAGCTCTTTCGTTGTTTGCAACATCTTTTTTATATTTGTAAGACCCATTTTTTTTTTCTCCTCTGGATTTTACATCTGGGTTTTTAAAGAACTGTAGCTCCACATTGAAAATTCTTGCCAATCTGTCAGAGTTAAGTTTGCATTAAGATCTAGCTATAAGTATTGAGCTGGTTTATTCTGATGTGAAAGAGCAGCCGTCATCTTTGACCTCTCAATTTCTTTTACAGAGTAGGACTCAGGAGCCTGAACCTACTAAATTCTTGCAGCAGCTTTATGCAAGCAGGGCTGTGAGATGTGCCAGGACTACCCCCATCAGTAGGGTTCTGTAACGATCTGCCAAATTCTTTTGGATTCCTTTCTTTGTTTTTAAAGTAAACAACAAATGATGACACCATGGAATACTCCAATTTCTTATTTACTCTAAAGCTCACTACAAAAATTTTATCTGGATTTTTGGTACTGATGATTCTTTTTTTCTAATACCTGGTTTTGAAAAGCACTTAAATGCTGCATGTGAATCTAGTCCAAGAAAAGACAGATATAAACTTATATTCAGGAGAGCACAAAGCAGTATGGGTTTGATTTTCTTACTCCTGATATAAAATGCCTTTTAATCTTTCCTTGTTTGAGTTTTGTAGTACCACAAATTCTATTACTGCTTTTTTATTTCCAAAACTTAAGCTCCTTCACCATGTTCAGCTCACCAAAAGGAAAAAGTAGCATTATGACAGATCTCTGAAACTGCTTGTGTAGTTGGATGTAGATTTTTCTTTGAAAGATTGTTTACAAACAACAAGGAATCTTTCTCAAAGCATATGGCATATTTACCATGTTATAGTTGAAAAGCTTCATGCACCTTTGGCTTTAGTCTCACCGATAGGAAAATTCAGCTTTCAGTCGCTATTGAACTTCTCCTTTTCACTGCATTCCAGACACTGATTCCATTTATCAGTTACTGTGGAGTCTTGTTGCTAATCCCTGCATTTTTAATGACACTTAGCAAAGATATCTTGCCTGTAAGGACTGAAATGTAAGATCACAAATAGGCCTATTAACCATGCTTAAAACTAAGTACATTGATTTAAATAGTATATTTTAGTTACATTTAAGTTTTTGCAGGATCAGAATAATACATTCACAGATACTATCCTTGCAAATTCTTCTGCAGTTTTTAATTCTGCAAATCATTATCTGTTGTAATCCTGCAGCTCTTCCCAGGTAGACTTGTGTGACTCAGCCTTTCTTTGCCTTCTGTTGCTCCATAAAGATGGATCTGATACAGAAAGAGCTTCATTATCTAAAAGTTAAATGTCCATTTTAGGAGCCCTGAATGCCTTCTGGAAGTCCATACCTTTCCTTGTAATCTATTTAAAAACCATGGCTCCCCAGACTGGGTCTGAATCACTGTCATCATTAGGGGTCAAAGGTCATAGGCATACTGTTTTACCACCGCTCAGTTTGTAAGACTCTTTCCATGTCAGATTGTATGTGGACATTCAAATTGATACACCACACACTAAAAGCATATCTAAGCATAAAAGAATAAATGGTTTAAATATGAGTGTCTAACATTCAGAATAAAACCTATCACCCATATCAGCGGTACCAATGGAAATTCTCTGAAAGCTTTTTTCCCCTAACTAAAAATTATGAAAAATTCTTAGTAAGTTTTATCTATGGAAGGAAGATTTTCTGATTAGTAAGTTTGTTCTCTCCATCTGCCAAATATTTTGTTGCTCATATTGTTTCTTTTTTTAAAAGAAAGTCCTTAAAGTCCTTTTGCCTTTTTAGTCCACCCCTCTCAAAATAATTATTAAGTTGTGAGAAGCAGCCAAATAAGGGAAGGGAGGAAAGAGCTAACACTGCTCTGTCCCACTTTCAGAAACATACCCCTGATCAGCATATCTACATGCTCGGGTAGAAACAGTCACAAATTTCCTCCACCAGCACTCCTGGCTACCTAGAAACAAGCCAGCTATAGCCCAAGGAGAGCACTGCCATACCAGTACAGTCCTGAGATGCAGCTTACACACATTCAGAGCCAACCATTTATGTATGTGGAACTTTATGTATGTATAATAAAATTAACCTACATCTGTCAGTCAGGGCTTATGAATCTGATCCTATACCTGTTAGCACAGGTGGAGAGAAGACAGAGCTGTAATGTCTGTTAGCACTTTTTTCTCCAAACCTTGTAAGGAGTATATGTAAGGATCTTTGCCCTCTCCATGACTGAGAGAATAAAGAAAAAGAGATGCTTAGCAGGCACTTTGCAGTCAGGTGTGCACAGGTAGGCATCTGACCTGCCCAAGTGCTTCACCATCTGCATGTCAGCTCTGGTCCAGAAACCACAGGGTTTCACTTGGTGTAGAGTGAGCAAGCACAGAGCTGATCAAATAAGCCCCATCTCTCAAGAACAGCCTGGTGCCCAAGATGATCACAATAAACAGGAGCGGAGAGTTGTGTGAATTTATGCAACTCTGCTTGAGACTTATGGCTTAGCAAGCACCAAGCCTAGTGCAGACACTTGACTCCCTGCCAAGGACTGCTTGCAGCTGGGCTGTACAGCACATGGATTGAGCAGGTGCAGTGCAGTCTGGGCTAGGGTGCATTGACATGCTCTGAGAAAGCTAAAACTGAGGCAGTTGCCAGAATTAGCATGACCATGCTGCTGTATATTAGACTTTATTACAGTAATACAGTTGAAGCTCCATTAGGTCAATAATTTTCAGGCTTTTATATGAAGAAGGTTCTCCTGCAGAGGACTGCAGCAAAGCCTTTCTGCATAATGGAGGATATGCAACAGAGCTGCCATGCGAGAAAAAACATAAACCACAAACATGAACCTGTTGCAATCTAACATGGCAAGTACCAAATCAGATGGAGAAGTGAAGCATAAAATGCTTTATGCTGACTTCCCTTGCATTCACATTCACTTAAACCCATTAGTATCTTCAAATATTTAGGAGAATCTAGACTGTTTCCAATTATACATGAAGCAAGCAACAAGCTTTTAGTTAGAGTAAAAGGTTCTACTTTAAAATGATGCCTATTCTGACCTCTTGTTGCCTTCCAAACCTCCAAAGAGCAGCTGCATGTTCTGCTATGTGGTTACGACAAAGCAGGTCTCTGAGCAGAAAAGCATCTCCAGTCCAGTTAAATGATCAAATATCATGTGGCGCCACAAATAATAATGAAGTTAAAAGAAAATATTCAAGTAGGTGAATTGACCAGCTACAGTCTTCAGAGCTCAGAAGAGGTTTAAGTGAAGCCTCACTCTGGGTCTGAAAGTCATGGGTATCAATGAAAAGTAAGAGACACTGCAATTATATTTCCTGACAATGAACAATAAGGACACGCTGTTTGTGTTTAACACTATTCATCACCTTATATGGAGAAGTTTCCAGATTATTACAGAATTATGAGGGCTGCTCATCACACAGAAATAAAGCAAGATTTTTTTTAACAGAGAACTCCAAACTCTGTAACAGAAATGAGAAAACCTGAGAGAGCTTGTGCTAGATTACTGTCTCAAAAGACAGGCACCTAGCCTCCAGAAAAATTGCAAGAGATGAGGTTTCAAGTGGTCTCAAGCAAAAATCAAACAAAAAAAAAATAGCTCGGGAGCAGTTTTACACACTCAGAATTGCCCTTTAAAGAAAAAAAAAAAAACAGCTATACAATGTGCTGAGTACCAGAAATCTGTGCAAAATGAAGTGTGGCAGTGCTCTGCCTCTCCAAAGTGACTGAGTGCAGATTCCTGCTGGACATTAGAAATGTCCAATGGTCAGCACATGAACCTGACATGCTTGTGGGAGAACAAGAAATCTATCTTAAGAATCGCTCCTAAACTTAACCTGCAGTTTCAAATAGTTGTGGCACACTGGGTAACATTGCAGTAATGATCTGAGCTGCAAGATTTTATTTTTGCAAACATCGCTTACCACACATGTACATGTGTGCGCACTCACACTTTGGTTAAAAGGTCTCTCAACAGTGCATGCCACCCACACTCCCTCCATTCCGCCTGCCCACCCTCAACCCTTTGCTCTATGCATTTGCCTCCAGCAGCTGCTGAGCACTGGGAACCGTGGCTGCTTCTGTCAGCATCCCTGGTACAGAGCCGCGAGTACTGATCTGAAAGGCGAGGTGGCCCCAGGGCACTTGAGAGGCCACTGGCCCAGTACATGTAACAGAAGAGAGCAAATAGGAAGACCCAACCTGAAGGTGGTCATGGCCCCCTCAGCAGGGCAGCGGCATGTAAGCTGGGGTTTACGATGACTCCATCCGTTCTTCCTCCCGCATCACTGTATCACCATGTTCTTGTAGTTCTCAAGTGCTCTTACGGACTGAAAAATGCTTTTCCTATCACATCTCAAGTGTGATAAGACTTCACTCGTTTTGACAGGCTGTGCCACTGCTGTAAGGAAAGCGCGAGGTCTGCTGCTCCACTGCCAGCACAGGGCAATGCTGTGCCACTCAGCAGGACCTTTTCAGACAACTGCCCGCTTTCAAGATTGAAACCGACAGCACTCCACCAGCACCAGTTATTCAAGGGAAGTAAACCTTAGTAAGGTGCTCTGGCTGGGCAATGAGATTTAGGAGCTTAGCTTCTAAGTGGTTAAACATTAAAGTCTACTTCCAAAAACATGAGAGAGGGAGAAAAATATGGTGCAAGGAGAGACATCAATTAGCCCTTCTTGATATCTGTGTTGGCTGGAGTTCAGAGTCTCCCTTGTGCTGCGTGACGGTGAGACAAAAGACCTGCAGATTCACTCCTGAGCACGCGAGTTCAGAAGAGAGTCCCAAGGCTGAAATGTGCTAGCAAGCCACCTAGCTTCATTAGCTTCCTTTGAAACAGAGCTTTCAGTCAGTTTGGCTAATAACGGTGAATCAAATGTATTGCATTATTGGTGGTCTCAACACGCTTTGAAAGCACCTCCTGCTGCTGGGCTCAGGACCTTCTGAGGAGTGTATTGACTTCAGGCGGCTCAGCTGGCACCAATGCCAGGCCATTTCCACAGACGTGCCAGAAAATGTCTATGCCCCTTGAATTCACCTGGTCATCAGGTGCTGTAACACCTTGTACTGGCTGCTCAGCACATCATCCCCAATCCAGTCTGGAGAGAAGAAGCTTTCCCATGGTTTCCCGAGCTGCTTTGGAAGATAATGCAGGAATAGCTGGAAGGGTTTCTGTTCTTTCAGACTTTTTAGTTACAGTCTACACACAGAGAAAGCTAATCAGGTATCAAAAGCGGAGTGGTAGGAAATTAGGCCATACTTATTTCAGTTATCAAGTGCATGAAAAGAAACATAAAATTTATGCATAAGAAATAGACTGCTTTTCCAGAACTCACATATGCAGGGTTATATTTCCTGCCTTGCTACCCTGTTTTCTCCAGCCTATAAAATGTATTTAGTGATTCAGCTATATTTATTTTCAATTTGAAGCAATTGCTTTAATACAGCAGCATGAAATACGCGCATTTCAAGAATTGCAGATACTCTTTTCAGCAGAACGGAAACAGAAGACAGATGGGCAAATAGCGGGTAGGCTTTCCAAATAAGCTTTGCAACAAATTTCAGAGAAGTAGAAATAGGACAGAGAGAGGGTTTGATCCTCAGCTGGCACAGCCTGCAGCCTCTCTATTAGTGGTCAATGGATAGGTCTGAATTGTCCTTTGGAGGCCGTGTCCACATCTGCTATGGAGAAGACACAGGCCATCTCTACAGACAATATAGACATGGACTGGTGTCTGGTGGCAGTGCGAGGGCATCTGTCTGTAGTCCACACTTTGCCCATGTGAACATCTACTCCCCCTGCCAGCTTTCTGCTCAAAGATCTCTGGCTGCAGCATACAATATTCAAAGAGGACTGGACAAAAAAATACAGACAGCTAGACTGCTACCATAAAAAATATTTGCCTTTAACTGTTTAACATTTGCCTTCTTTTTCCTTTGCATTAAAAAGATTAAGAAGGAAGAAATATGAAGAACAGTATTGGTTTTATTCAGTAGGAACAGCTTGTTTCCATGACATTTATACATTAAGCTTTTTCTAAATGACAAGCAGATTGGCAAAGTCTCTCCCTTTTTTTTGAAGCTGTCTACACCCTCCCCCCCTTTGATCTTTGCCTGGTGGATGTAAAAAAGACATTGCCAGGTGCGGAGGCCTTTTGTAACCTTCTAAGCTGGTGGAGAAAATGCCTCTTACGTGTGTATGAAATGGCCAGATACTAGCTGGTGGCATTTGAATGCACGATTCAGGATATGAAGTTCCACCTGCCTTGACTCACAGTATTTGCCCTGTCAAGGAGCTACAGAATAGCAGATGTCACACCGCTTCACAAGGTGTTTCCCAGTTGTTTGAACAGTTCTGGCTCAGTTCAGCTGAGTGCATGATAAATAGGCTGAGCACCGAGGCTAGGTACAAGGCGACTGCACAAAGGAGCCCAGCGAAGGATGTGGTGATTTCGGTCTTGTGAATGAAGAAGCACCATCCCACTGCTCTGTTTAATTCAATTAAACAGAGCATGTGTATTATTGCTCCAAGTAATTTGCAAGATGACTGCCAGAAAATATTGATGGCAAATAAATTCATTTCTGTTGCAAGCCCTGGCATTTCTCCTAGATAACTCTCCGATGGAAGGGAAGTCACTGAGAAAAATAAAGTTATCTATTTGAAATAATCTATAGGAAATACCACTCTTTTCCCTAAGATTTGATTTCTAACCCCTCAGGGATGGATGTACATCACCCACACCTGTAAATATACTTGGAGTTCAGTGCTTCTGCAAAAAAGAAGACATTTCCTTTTTTTTTTTTTAATTGAAAAACATTTGAATCATAGAATCATTTGGTTGGAAAAGACCAACCGAATTATTGGCTGGGAGGAAGCCCTGGAGACTTGGTGCTTTGCTCCTTCTTCTTTGGAGTCAGAGACAGTCTGAACTTTTGCATCAGGCAACCCTGTGCGAGTGTAATATTAAAAAAAATAAAGCTGGGATTTGGAAGCTAGCCAGACAGAGACCAGTTCAATGATGCAAGTGCCAGAAACACTTTGAGAACTAATGCCATTGTAAAGGGCCTCTTGTGCAGTTAGTCCTAGGCTTTTTCTATCCCCCCTTGGTTTTGTGGGAAGGAAAGGGAAAAAAAAAAAAAAGGCCTATAGCATTTTTAAAAGAGGAAGCAAAAAGATAATTGCTTTAAAAGTTCTTCTATAACAGAACGAATGAACAAATACTTTTTTTTTTCCCAGAAATAATGGAATGATTCTGCACTTTGGAGACTAATCCCATAGGGAGCCAGCAGTGAAGACGGGCAGTTTCACAGGTTGCCCTACCACGTTCAGTGCTTTTGCTTTCTGATAGCTGCATTGCCCTGTTGGCATTCAGAAACGCTTACAGCATCTCCAGCACAACAGGTTACCAATACTTTTGGCTTTATGAGGAAAATAAGCACTGATCTGTGCCAACACCCAGTTAGATTGCTGTTTACCTGTCCAAGCACTATATTTGAGCACAGTATTATCCCACAAATGAACACTACCAAAATGTATCCCACCAGCCAGCAGATCATCAGAGCAGAAACTTCTGCCTGGCAGGTGTTTGTATGGTGCCTGGGCATGCGATGCTGCTCCCTGACTGTAGCTGGCTGTACCTGGCCAGCCTGCTGGCCTGCCCACTTGTGCTTCTTATAGCATTGTTGCAGCCCTGAGAGGCACCAGGCATGTCCTGTCTTAGAATCAGGCCCATCAGATTATTTTGACCACTTTTCCATTGCAGTCTTACATACTGAATGAAGATTATGTTAACACAAACTGATGCCTAAACTCCAGATTTTAGTACTGTAATTAGAAACTTTTATATGAAACACTTCCACAGTAAAGAAATACAGACATTTACGTGAATCAGCAAAGAGAATGTGCCATACTGTACATTTTGTTGCTTTAGGAAAACAGGTTGGCTTAAAAGGTCACAGAGATGACTGCTTAAAATTCTGCTAAAGAATGCTGGCTTTAATAATAAAGGATGTGTTTATTTTTTTATTGAATATTACTCTCCATATATTGCAACAAGCAAACAGGAAGTCAGTGTTAAAGCTGTTTTTTACTATACTGTTGATGCCACATGGGCCAAACTTAGCAAGATGGTTAAAGTTAGACCATATATGGTTTGAGTGATGGTTATAGGAAAGCTCAGTCTGATCAAGGTTAAAATTGCTTAGACATGAAAATGTACGGAACGGTTACAAAAACTGAGTTGTTAAACTCAGAGATTAAGGGCATTAACTACCATTTTAGTGTTGATTTCTCATAGAAGGATTTGACTACCTGTTGTCCTATTAGTGATGCACTAGGGGATGAGGAGTGTCCTCTTCAGCTGTGATATAAGGGGCAGTTGAATGTAACAAGAAAAAGCTTAACTCCAAGACAAGTGGAGTGACGCACCCAATTAGGGAGAAGTACTTTTCGTTAAATGCCTAAATCCTTTTCCCCCACCCCAATTTACCTACTCATCTTCGTGTATCTGGGCATTTTTCTTCTAACCATCCTTCCAAGCTGGCCCACTACATCGTCTTTCTAGGATGAGTTAGTTCTCCCTGTGATTTTCTGAGATGCTTTGGATGCCAAATCCAGGTCCGAGTATGCCATTACATAGTTTGACTATCTTGGGAAGAGGTACATAAAATACAAGTTGAGTGGCAGCCAAACTCCTTTGAGAGCCCTGCTTCTAAAATATCATTAAAATTATTTTTTAAACCTCATTTCCCCTCGGTTAAATGAGGTCTCTCTAAATAAACACAACTTAACATAAGGACATAATATAGGAATTTTTGTAGTAGACACACAAAGAAAGATGATAGAAGAATACTTGGTTATACATTAAATGAAGGGAAAAAGCTAAACCAGCAGTGATATTGCTGTTTACTTTTCACTTAAAACGTTGCAAGAATTTAATGGTATGTAAAATGCTGTAAATGATTTCTTTTACAAGACGTTCAACAATTTCAGAGGTAATTTCTAACATGCAACCATTTGGGCATTAACCAGTCACTTAAAAAGAGTCACATAGGGATTTTCTGCTGAAATATTTATGCAACATCACTGTTTTCAACTATACTAGACTCTAAAAGGAGTACATGGGATAAGTTGACATGTTATGCTTCTCCCTTCTTTCAGATTTGCATTATTTAAATATTCCTTGAATTACTGGCAAGAGATGAGCACTGTGGTTTGAGGAAAAAAGTCCATGCAGAGTTTTAAGGTTTATTTTAAAATACGGGTTCTCCGTTCCAACCTTATGCAAAAAATGACTCCTACATCACTGTTGATGACCTGCTTTCTTTTGGACTTCCACAGACTTGTCATTTGTATTTTCTTTAAGTAGTGAAAAACACTAAGAAGTCCAACATGGGTACCAGTGGCACATCAACTGATCTGGAGTCATGGTTTTGCTACTCAACACCTCACTCTTCCTCCCAGCCAAGAAAGTTCAAAATTCATTGGATTACAGAAAATTTACATTCCTCTAACTTCAGCGAGTTCCTATCAGTTCTATAACAAAGACAAACAGAGGAAAAATACCCAGTATGCCAATAACAGGGAATGGATAGGGGATGGAATTACTGAAAGATTAGAAAGGTTATCAATTAAAACCAAAACCGCAAAAAACCCCACAGGAGTATTTTGGAAACAAAGTCAGTCCAGATTAATGATAGCCTTTTAAACAGATTTCAACAGGCTTTAGATAAAGCCCTTAGTGGTTTAACAGGATCAGAAGGAGTAAATACTACATCTCACCTCCTAGCCAGATGCTGAGCCCCAGCATGCTGTTTTACCTATAGCAGCTACAGCCTTTCAACTCTGAATATATTTACTGGTTTCTGTGAAATAGTCCATTCAGTTCTTAATGAACAACAGCATCCACTTTCAGCTCTGTAAAGCACCTGTCATTGTTTTAAGATTAACACACCTCCATTACCATATAAATTCATCTTCTTGGCTAGCATTAACAGTTTCTTAAGTCCTGTAAAAATTTTACATATTTGCACACTAGATCTTCATGACCTGTTATATCTTCCCAAGGAATGAAGGTATTTTGCTGCATATTTGTTCCCCAGGAGGACAGAAGGGAAGTCCACTACTGTTGCAGCTTCTAGCAGATAACGGCCATCAAGGAAAAGCAGATCAAAGCAGTGGCTGTTGCATGGGTCCCCAGCACTAGGGGATGGCACAGAGGCCCTGCGACCTTGCTGCTGCAGTCCGCTGAAGCTGGGAAGCCATCTAACTGCAGAGGTCTTGAGGACAGAGGGAAATAGTTCAGCACCACATCAGCTTTTAACACCTGATTTTGTTCTGTATGGGAATGAAGACAAAACAAAAAATAAATTAAGTCTTTTGAATGTATTCATGGTAAATAAAGTGGTACTTCAGTATACTGGTAAGGGCACAGGATTGGGGTGTTCCTGGAGATGCTGGCTCAATCCCTGCTTTGCAGCACACATAAGACTAGCATTTTCCTACAAAGCAAATAATGGTAGTTTATACTTGTGTTGGACACATTTGAGCCACATATACTCATTTGCAATTCAACAGACGTGTCCATCAGTTTTTCTAAGTCATGAAGGAGAACAACACTTCTTCATTAAATAATCTGTCCTCAGTGAAAAAAACTAATTTCCTTCAAAACACATTTGGCCAACTTCCCCCTACAGAGCATGTGCCCCTTCCTATGCCACAGTTTGGTTGACAGACCCAGTGTGGAGCAGCATTTACTTCTAGGTAGACTAAGTTAGAAAGGCAAGGCACTATAGACTCCTAGCATCTGTAGATAAAGCAGACCCATAATACAAACTTGCAATTACAATTCATTTGCTCTTAGCTATAGACCAGCTGTGACACCCATTAAACTTCTTTTTTGAGAAGGGAAGCAAATGGCAGTACTACTCATACCAACAGATTTTGTTAGTGAGGTGATAAGAATATAGCTCACAGGGCACAAAGGTGCTCAGCATTATTTTCCTTGCTCCCTAGAACAGTTACCACCTTGCTCTGTCAATTACATCATTGTTTAAAACCCTGGAGCCTTTCAATTATATAATACATCTTTTTACTGTTAAGTACATCTTAGAGCATTTTTTTGCCTTAAGGTAGAATATTTTTCTTAATGGAGGTGCTTATACATTATTCATCTGTTTTCCTTAACTTCAGTAATAGCAGAGTACTTCCCTGGCTTTTATTTGAGGTGCACAAAATCACATTTGTTTGCATAAATCTGTTCATCTTTGCAGTTACCATATTCAGTCTGCTTCAAGCGATTGGACATGTACCAGAACACTAAACAGAAAGCAGCATACCAGAGCAACAGGCTCCTGAAATGAATAGGTATGATCATCAAATACAATCCATCCTCTCATCATTGAAAGTATGCGCTACCGTCTCTGTTTTATTTTCTTTGTTACTGGTATTTTGGATGATCTGTATTGACAATAGGGCAAAATAAGTTTATTCTGGTTAGCAAAGATTGGGGTTGTCTTGTGTTTTAGGTGTCACTGCACGCAGTAGACTATCCCTACCCTCTCCCAAAGGCATCTAAGTCTATACATGTTTAAAAGCATGGGGGAAACTCATCCACCAAGTTTGCCACATGAAACTATGGCAGAATTCAGAGGTCTCAGTCAAGACCGGACCCCTAAGCTCATAGGCCACCTGCTGCTCTACCGGTATTTCTACTAGCACGCTCTTGGCAGCTCTCTGCTAAGCGTGTGGAATTTGCATATCATATTTCAAAAAGACATAACCTTTCAGATACATTGCCTGCAAATCCTTGACACCTAACTTTGGCAGTCAGGGTCACACAGGATAAACAAGGAAATGCACAACTCTCACATGACCGAAGCTTTCATTATGCCAGATCCTGCCATTTTTTTTTTCCTTTTTTTTTTTAAAGGGATGTTATGTCAGTGTATCAATTTTATTAGTATCATTTTTACCCCATATTGAGATAGTGCCTTGGGCCCAAGATATCTTTTGTCCAAAGTAACCTCTTTGATCCTAGCAAGTGATAGTGCAAAAAATCTGAACCCTTTTTACTAAGGCCTTGGATTTTTGTGCTGCTGTTTACGGAGTTTCCCTTTCACTTTTCATTTTGTGTTGGTTTCAGGGTTTGAGGTCTGCCTCCAAATCCAGTGCAACTTCCTTGGCCATGGCAACTAACTTGGAAGGGTACCAAATACCATAAGCATTTGAAGACTGCCGTCTATCTAAAATTAGGAAAGCTAAAGAAAAAGCTAAGGTTGTAGACAACCCATGTGCAAGAATTAAGACGAAAAACAATCTATTTCTAAAATTAATTTACCTGCATATTTCAGCTTTGGTATTTTCTTTCTGTTCCTTAATTCCTGTCAGTTTGTGCAATTTCTGCCTTTGCTTTGAAACTCTTGCCCAAGAACTTCAAACCTTACAGTCTTGCACAGTTGCTTCGCTCTGATGGAAGGCAGCCAGAGACCAAACAAGCTGCAAGCTTCACTGGGGAATTCAACAGAGCCCAAACCAAAAATGCTTGTAGCAACAGATGAAGCTGGAAAAGGAAAGAGGGGACTCCATGCTAATTAAAAGCAATGCCACCAGTTAGACAAGAATAACATTGGGAAACCCTTTCATGATCTCTGGACTTTCCTTACAAATACTTGCAAGTTTTAATACAGCTGTTAGAGCAGAAGGAGGGTCCCCAACCATATTTGAGTCTTTCAGATGAACAGGCACAATTGTATGACAGGAGACAGCAGATTGCTGAATGTCAACTAATCAAACCGGAGCTGTCATGGATGCTTGTAAACCTCAGCACCCTTTCTGCTCATGTGTAGCTGGATCTGCACAGTTATTAACTTTGTTACCAAACTTAGCTTGGTTGTCACAAACAGGTCTAGAAAGGATTACTGAAATGAGTCTGCTGTTGCAGAAAGACGGTGTAGGATTCCAGACCAGTCAGGCTCATATCATCATTTG
>VYZW01053068.1:21060-47156 GCA_013401315.1 Balaeniceps rex
ATGGGGTTGTTGTGGCCCAAGTGCAGGACCTGGCACTTGGCCTTGTTGAACCTCATACAATTGGTCACAGCCCATTGATCCAGCCTGTCCAGATCCCTCTGTAGAGCCTTCCTACCCTCAAGCAGATCAACACTTCCACCCAGCTTAGTGTCATCTGCAAACTTGCAGACGGTACACTCGATCCCCTCGTCCAGATAAAGATGTTAAACAGAACTGGTCCCAACACTGAGCCCTGGGGGACACCACTCGTGACCGGCCTCCAACTGGATTTAACTCCATTCACCACCACCCTTTGGGCCCAGCCACCCAGCCAGTTTTTGACCCAGCACAGAGTACGCCTGTCCAGGCCATGGGCAGCCAGTTTCTCCAGGAGAATGCTGTGGGACCAATTCAAATCAAATCTGATTTCACCCTCACAAATACATAGCTGTCAATGTAGTATGCTCCCAAAACCTGACCTTTCTACTTGGTCATTTTGGTACTACATCAGGTCAACAGGGGAGAGGAAGAGAGAGGAAAATGGAAGAAGGGAGTTCCTCCTTGGGAACTGTCAAGCTCATTTGAGTATAAGCAGTCCTTGCCCCTATACCTTAAGAGGTATTTTCCCTGCTTTGGAAACATGGAACATTATAACATGTTCCATCTGAACACTTCACAGCATTTCACACTCAGTTCTCACAACATTGCACATATCTGCTAATGTGGGTGTCTCAGGCTCGCATGGTAACAAACAGGGTTAACATGATAGCACAGCATTAGGGTCAAGGCTCAGCAAACCTTGCCTCTTTCACGTGCCCGCACAAAGCCTCCATCCCCATTACTGCAGCTGCTCTGTCGCATCCCTTTCTGCAGCTTGGTTTGCTAGAAGAAGTAGTGCCAGAAAGAGGTTTGGAAGGGAAGGGTTCAGAGGAGGACTGTGTGGCTGCCACTTTCATTTTTGGAACTGGAGAGCAGACTTAGCAAGAATGGGAGCAGGGAATCACAAATCTCTGTTGGCAGCATGTTGTACTGGAGCAAGGCAGTCAGCCAAGACAAGGCTAAGAGTTTTCCATTTCTAATACTTTCTGCTGTTGCAATGCCCTGCCAAGAGGAGCAAGTCAGAAGAATATAATTTCATAATACATGTTTATTCTGCTTACTGGCAACTGAGCATTTGAAGGAAATCAACTTCATTAGCATGCCTGAGAACATTGTTACTTGCAGTATGTTTTCCAGGTCCATAATCTGTAGTGCAATGGGTTGACAGATGAGTATGACAGAGCACCCATGAAATATCATATTACCATGAGGCTGGAGCTTGTTTAAATATAAAAATTAAGTGAGAAGAAGGTTTTAAAAATGCTGCAGGATGTCAGGTCCCTGTATGCAGAGGGGAGGGAAGGGGAGACTCTGCAATCTTTCCACCCTGCTCCTCAGGGTTTAGCTGCCTGTGTTCAAGGTTGGCTCTGCCACAGTGCAGCCATGCAGCCTTGGATGAAACTCCTGTGAAAACACCTATGCTGTGAGAAAGAGCTGTGAGATGCCTCATGGAGCACCTCTTCCTCTTTGGCTCAGGAGCTGCATCTAAGCTCAGGCTCTTGCTCCTTGGTCCTTGCCTGAGCCATCTTGCAGATATGCTCTTCCTGGCCTTGCACCTTGCTGACCCTGGTCCGCTGACTTGGCTCCTTGGCTTGACCTCCTACTAGCCTCATTGGTGGGGCTGGTGTGATGGCCACAGGTCCCCTGGCTGCCCCCCTCACTGTCCCAGCCCTGTGCAGCTCTTCTTGCTGGGGTGCTGTGGTCCTGTGTCCTTGTTGGTGAGGGCATGGTTCTGCCTGCCTCTCTGTCACCTTTGGCTCCCAGCACTCGTGGAGCAGCTGGTCCCTGAAAAAGGGTGTCTTAAAAACAAAATAACTTTTGAGCCAGAGAGAGACATATCATGTATCAGCATCATAAACTTATCTGGAGGATGCACCAGGCTACCACTTCCACAGTTGTTTTTGTGCTTTCTTTCAGGGATGCCCTCCCTGAAATGTTCTGAGCAGCTGCTATCCTGCCCTTCCCTGCCTACTTTCTTTCACAAGGCTAACAAGCAGCCAGCCTGCCAGGAGCAGAAAGCAGGACAGCCTGGTGGATTCCTTCAGAATTTGTTCATGTTTAAGTGGAGGTGGCAGGTGGGGAAATCCATGAAGAGCAGATCTTTCTTCTCACCCTCCCTGTAAAACTGCATGCCAGTCAGCCTGCGTAGCCTGTGTGGGATCCCAGGAGCTGTCAAAAACAGAAATCAGGATGAATTCTTAAATTATATCTGCTTCAGGGAAGGGATATTCCCTTTCACAAATTTGTTCAGCTCTGCTGCACTGCAGCCCCTAGGCATCAAATCAACTAGTAATTTCATTTCTGTTTTCAGAACGTGTCAGAAATCTCTGAAGACACTCACCAAGAAATGGTTGTAATCATTGCAGTGAATTAAGTGCCCATTAGGGACTGTCATTTCTTTAACTTGTGAGGATTGTCTATGCAGGAGAGTTAGTCTGATCTAGAGCACTATCAAAGTGCTGTTGATTTTGATCAACTCCAGTAGATCAGGCACTTGCTACTTTGCTATTCACTTTCATGCAGCACAACAGAAAAATCAAACGCTATCCGGGTCACTGAATCTTTGCATTTTTTGTGATCCTAAGAAATAATTTTTTGCTGAACAGGAAGAATGGAAACCACTTTTATTCCTCTTCTCTCACCCAACAGCTGTATTTAGATGCTGAGAATTGTTTCTTTAAACAATCTCCACAAAACCTTTACAAATGCGTAATGTCACACTGCCAAGGCATGTGTGGGAGTTTCCTGAGCAAGTTGCCATGTATCTTTTTAGCATGCTAACTGTGTAGCAAAAAGGTTGCTATGGTAAGCATGCACTTTTTTGCTTTTTAAAAATGCAGCACCATATTCCATAATCACACAAACTTCTGCAAGTTGCTGGCATACAAATGCTGCCACTCTGAGCTACCCCATCTTTCAAATTCAACCTTTTTTTTTACTCTACTTTCCCTCAGGAACAGAAATTTTTACCACGCAACACTAAATTTTCAAACAATACATCTGTTTATGTATAAGCATTGAGTTGCCCACACACCACTCACACTTGCTTTCCAAAAGAAAAGAGTTTAAGAAGTTTTAGCCATGCAATTGGTAGGATTATACTAGTTTAATAGCACACAAATTACACAAATTACAGTCCTGTTCTGTCATATATATCAACTTTTTGACGTGTTTTGGGCAAGATTCTGCTTTCAACAACTGCTATATATTGACAGCAGTCCAGCTGGCAGCAGCACTGGATCCTGAGGCCTGTCACTACTGCTCCTTATCCAGAAGTCACTCAGTATTATTAAAAGGAGTTCTTAGTTTGATAGGCTGTCTATTCTTCCCCATCCGATTACATCCATTTTCATATAACAAAATCATCTTATGTACTCTCGCACTCCACTCTGTCCCAGCTGACCTTCACTCTCAGCGAATTAGTTTAGAAAGCACCCACCACACTGTGCAGAAGGGAGGGGCATGTATTTCCAGAGCTTTTCAACATCTCCCAGATATTCTTTGCTGTGCATGGGAACTGCTGTGCTTCCATAGAAGCCTCTGCCTTTTTGGAGTTACTCCATTGCATCTCTTGGCTTCCTTTGCATACTTATGGCATCAACTACACTGCAAAGAAGCCATTGTTAGCCACTTACTAACACCTCTCTACACGTACCAAATACTGTGGCCTATAACTGGCAGAAGAATACTCTCTATGTTTGGAAAGGATCACAGTAAACCATGGAAGCACAGAAGCATGTTTTTGGGGGTTGTTTTTTTCTAGGAAAGACTTCCCACCTTTTCTTTGATTTCTTCCAGTAGAACACAAATTTTCTACTATCAGGATTTGTTTATGCTTATTTGGTGAAAGTCCATTACATTTGACACAGTACAACACAAGCTCTAGACATTACTGTAAGGCATAAAGGACTTCAGAAGGTAATGTAACACTTGCATGAAGTATGCTGAAGTGGCTTGTGCTTTGTATGTCTCAGCATACCTGACCAGACATTGCTCCCCATACACTTGGCTTGCTTCCTAGGTGAAAGACGAGTCCCTGGCTGCTTTTGGAAGAGCAGACAGAGGACAACCCTTCTCAAGTTCATTTATGTACTTCATATTTATTCTTTAGCTGGTTTTATTTTGCGTGATCTTTCTCACATCAAGAGATTTTCTGATAATGTTTGCGGTTTGCTGATCTGGAAAGCTCAAATCTATCTTTCTCCTGGAACAGAGATGCAACCTATGAATATATATGTATGAACAATTACAGCTTTGAGCATGCCTGAGATAAATTAACACTGAAAAAGCTGCAAAAAATACCCAGAATTGCCTTTCCTCACCAGTGCCATCAACTCTTCCACATGCTGTACTGACCACAGACTGGATACTAGTTACAATTTTTCTTTGTCAGCTTACCTAGCAGGCTAAGCAAGTGTTATTCTCCAGGTGTTTTGAAATCATCACAGTGATTACAGAGCAAGTGGACTTTGGCATTGGTCCCACCCAAATCTTTGCAGATAAAAAATTGTCTTCCTGAATGAGTCTCCAAGTCATCATGAGGACTTTGCAAGACTGCACTTTTCAGCCTCGTGCAAATTCAGAGAAACAAGATCAGATCTACCAACACCCCCGCAAAAAAAGTCCAAGACAGTAAAGCCAGCAAAGCCAGCAAATTCTTATGTTTGTTAGTATTGCTGAGCACAGTTACTACATAGTCTTCTCAAACCCATTCTGAAAATCTTTGTTGCAATCTCAGGTCAACTGAGTGGCTGCAGAACTAAACCAAATATTATCCCTTTATTACATTAAAGTGTTGCCTTTTCTCACTTTAATTAGCCCAAAAGCTTTCATAGTAAGGTAAGATAAATAACATAAGGAGAAATAAAACTGCTGACAAAGTTTATTCAACGTGTAAATAAAGCAGAGCTGAATATAGCATGAAAGGTCTAAAGGAAACAAACATTTAAGAAAGGCTCTTCTCTCCGTTCCTCACCCTATGCTTTTAAAAAACAATGACACAAAAGGAGACAAATCAGAGCCAAGGATTTTTTTTTCTGAAGTGCTGCATGCAGAATGTGGTTGCAGAGAGCAAACTACTGCTTGGGGCAACAGTGGGGCATTTTTTTCAGAAGTTTCTCCAGTTTCCCTGGATTTTCCAGAGCCTCAGAACCACTGAGAGTCTGCTTTCGTGGTCAGACTCCCTGTAGGATACATGCCAAAAAAATTCAGGCACCTGGAAGCTTAGAGTCAGGAATGGATTTCTACCTGCAAATTAGGAGGAAATCTATTCTTTAGCAAAACCATTTCTTGAAGGTACATCCTTTAACTTTGAGATCTGCCACCATCAAACTTCTTACCCAGCAGAAAAACAAACAAACCAAAAACCTCAGAAATACTTTTCTCCACAGGTATATAGTTTCTACTAGTTGTTTGAGATACTCGCTATTCTTCTCCTCTGTAATCATACTGTACTACCAGAAATTTCCATCAGAAGCTACTATTGCCTTTTGAAAACAGAATTCCCAAGGAGACAGAGAATGAGAAAAGGGAAGAGAAGTTATCTGATATGGTTGCAAACTTTAGTACTAAGAACAGAAGGCTGGTTTTATTTTTCAGGAGATGAAAACACCTACAACAGCGACTTACTCAGGCACTACTTGTCTCTGCTATCTCTCTAATTCCAGCAGATACTAAATACATTTTTCCTGCCCTTAACATTTATTGTTGGAGGAGGAGAACATTTGATTATAAAAGCTGTGGGTTGAAATGAATGAAGATAACAAAATTCTAAAGGTGCCAGAAGTCTGAGGTACATCAGTAGGACTCCACATTAATTTTCTGATTTGATTATGCTACTAGAGTGTTTCATCTCCTTTCAGTATTACTAAAATGAAAAGAGAGACAGATACAAGAAACAAGACTGGGAGAGGCTCAGCCAATAAGGGAGGCAAAATAACAATTAGCTGATGATTTTCACTTGACATTTTTTGTCATCCATATGTCTGCAGTCCTCCACTAAAGTTACAAACAAGGCACCCAGTGGAGTGGGAAGGTATGGGTAACGCTCTTTATCACATTATACAAGGAAAGCATACAATGTTTTGATATTGTTTGAGCAACTTCTTTACTCTACCTATGACAAATTTCAACCAAGGCAATTTCCTTCATAACTTTGATAGTAAGGACCTACTTACTTTCTTCCTACTCACTACGACATCAGGCTGGTTTAATTCTGTTTGCATTTACCTCCAATTACCTTGCTGTGCAACAACAAATCTACCTCTGTACTTCAACACCTGACACCAGTAAGAGATAGAAGTAGCATGTGTATCCTGAATTTGATACAACAGCAAATCAGTGATGGAAAGCCAGTGCAGAAGCACAAAGACAAAAGTCTGTGCATGCACGTGGACTTCCTTTCAGCTTTCTGCTTTTTTGCAGAGATGTGCAGGCTTATGCCTTAAGGAGGCATTTCTTCCTTAACACTTGGTAATAGCAACCACCATGCTGAGTTTCATCAACTCAGCAGGAAACAACCCCAGGCCTTGGGTTCTTATCATACACCTCTATACAAACAGCTTCTTGGTATGCACTGTGTGGTACTGATTCACCCTTCGCAAAGATTAGCCCTGGTCTTTTCCCGGTTCAGTTTCTAGTCTGCACTGAAAATTTGTTTAGAATTGTTTATAGCCCTCCCAGATGTTAAAACCCAGGTGCCTTGATCTTGAAACCTTTATCTTTTCCCATACTAGCCTGCATACCTCCAGAATTAGGGTTTGAAATGTAAATGCCAATATAGAAGAACTCAGCATTTCAGGATATTTCCTGCTGCACGCCTTCAGAGGTATGAACATTAACAGGTGTTTTCTGAGCCTGAGCTTCTGCTCTGCTTGAAGACTACTTAGTTTATGAACACAGCTTTCCACCCCACTCTGACTGGTGTCTTTAGTATTGCATACTACATTGCTTGCAGCCTACATAAAATGTAAGAATAGCTCAAATAGAAGGGTTTTTTTTTACACTGGGATGCAATCATCATTGTGGAGACCACAATATGTCAGGTTTATGGTTTCCAGCATGAAATCATCCTGCATCATCGTTTTAGATTAAGGGTTCACAAAAGGTTTGAAATCTTACACTTAATTCAGAGAAGATTAAAAAAAAAAAACAAAAACAAAAATTATAGGAATGAAAGGAATGCATTCTTTAAAAAAAAAAATATCACTCTAATGAACTAGAGGCAGTTCACTTTCTAACTCCATGAAAGGGCAAAGTTCCACCTCTGTTCTAAAGACGTTTCACACTCGCACAAGACTAACAGCATTATCTCTTTCAAGGCAGGGTAAAGTACACGTATGAACATCAGGCTTGACTGAGAAGATCTAGATGCGATTCTAGTGGCATCAAATCCATGGTTAACAAAGGGGTTAACACTGCGCTGCTAGGAACACGGTATCTTTAGCTCTTGGACTCCCAGTACTGGACCAGAAGATGCTGCAGCCATGTAGTGCACACCCCTGCTGTGGTATAAACCAACTTCAGTAGATCACATTCTCACAAAAAGATCGTTTTTGCATAAACAGGCTTCAGGCTAGTTTTATGCTGGGTAATGAAAGAAAGACGAGATTTTGTCTTATCTATTTTCTTTACCACATCCTTTGGCAAGTTGTACAGAAGTGTGATGACATGCCATACCAGATTCAGGTCAGATTTTTGTCTCTGAGTGACTTGGCACTGTGCTGATCCAGTTTTATGATTGTGGAAGCAGCAGCCGAAAACAGCAAAGAGGCTTATAAGACAGCAAACCTTACCTTTCTGAATAAATTCTGTTCTATGTGTAGCACGTTAAAACCTACTGGGACATAAACAATTGCATCATCTTCATTAAGTATTTTTGGTTTTGTAACTCTATCAGTTCTTTTCTCTTGGGTCTTCTGCATTGTTAGTTAACAGAAGACTGTACTATTTATACTTACAGGAAACTGACAGCAGCTCCATGTCCTGACATTTTTAAAGTCAGTATCTGCCAGGCACTCAGCGCACCAACAGGCTCAAACGCTTTCCCCCTGTGCCACAAGTATTTAGCTGCCTGCATTCAAGGTCAGCTCTGTCAAGGTGCAGCCATGGATGAAACTGCTGGGAAAACAGTTGTATTGTGAGAAAGAGCTGTGAGATGACTCACGGAGCACCTCTGCCTCCCCGGCTTGGGAGCTGCATGTCAGCTCAGGCCCTTGCCCCTTGCTCTCTCTGACCTGCTGACTTGGCTTCCTGGCTGACCCTGGACCTCCCTTATCAGTGGGGCTGTTGCGGTGGCTGCAGATCCCTTGGCCACCACTGGTCACTGTCCCAGCCCTGCACCGCTCTCCTTGCTGGGGTGCAGTGAATCTGTACCGGGGATGATGCAGGCATAGTCCTGCTGGCCTCCTTACCATTCCCAGCTCTTGCAGAGTGTTTTTGCTCCCTGGTGATATCCTAGGCTTGTCAATCTCCTCCTCTACCCCAGAGTTAACCAGTGCTTCTGGTTTTATTTCAGCTATTTTCAGCTTTTAGATTGTGTCCTTCTGTTGCCCTTTTTAATCTACGTTCCAGGAGTCTTAGGGGAGGTTGTCTTTTTCTATTAGAAGTTCTCAGCAAATTAGCATTTTGCACTACTTACAACAGTAGTATTAGACTTTGTAAAGTTATTTTTTTCTAGTTAGGGACATAAAATAACAAAATATATTTGCATGAAAACTTTCCCCCCTCTAATTGGACACTGACAGTCATCTAGAGAAGAGAAAAAACCACATGCTTCCCGGTTAATTTTGTTCACAGTGGACACTGGATTCCTGGATTTCTCCTGCACCACACTGAATGATTTATGACAGTTTTTAACCTCACTGATGACAATTTGCCTTTGGATGTTATGACTCTTAGCATATCTTAAATTCAGATATCATGAAGACAAGTATTAGTCTTAAGAATCTGAAATGTCTCTGTTTTTCCAATGCTGCAGCCTGGCAATGAACATCATTCAGATCCCACAGCATATTTCAGTGTGAAGTAGGTCTCTTCAGTTATAAATGTTTATTTAGTGCTTCTAGTAATTTTCTCACAATGCTTAAATATTTTTTGTTGTTTTCTAGTGTTTCATCATCATGTGTTACAGGGTTACTACTCATTCCGTGGCAATCAAGTCACCACTACCATTGATCTTGTCCTCTAGGGTACTAGTCAGTACTTGAAGAAAGAGCTAAGGGCTGCAGAAAGTCATACTAATCAGCTTTTCCAAAAGAATTCAGCACAGAATTGATTACAGCTGTATGACTTCTACTCTGCTTTACATCACAGTGAACAACTCAATTATGTAAATTCTTCTCTTGAACACTTCAATGTGCCAGTTTTTATTTTTTCTTTATTCAGGAAGTTATTGAAATTATTGTATATCTATACAGTGCATTATTTTGTGAGAAATGGGTATGATACAGTAGCATTGTGATACTGCAATGAACATGGAGTGGAGAGAATCACCTTTTCTATCACTCCCTTCAGGAAGGAGGGAGGCTAGATGGATGATGCAGGAGAACTCTCCAGAGCAAAAGACATTCTTCCTTTTTCTTTTATTTGGCTTGTAGCACAATACTATTTTAATCCACATGGGAGCTGAAGTTCTTTTAAGCTCACCATAAAGACACAGACTAAGAAACAGTATCACTGAAATTTAGGACCCAGCACTTAATTGCTGCAATTGCATAGTTGACCCTCACTTACAGCTCAGCAGTCATACAGGGATTGTAGGAAGATCTGAGAAATGTCATCTTGACATTTGCCAGTAATAATAAAACAAACATACCAGAAATAAGCCAGCACCCAAGATGAAAATATAATCCTTTTTCCATTTACATCTTCAAAGGTGCAAGGGAAGTACAAAAGGAGCTAGATGGTCCCATAGACCAGGTCACTTATTTGATAGGTATACTGGTGCCCTCTCAACACCTACTCTTGTAAGCTTCCAGGTCTTCAACTCTCATTCAGATCTTCGCTTGTGCAAGCTGGCTCTCCATCCATGAATTAAACTCCTGAAAACTGCTCCCACGTGTTCCTTCCAGGCCTTGGCCATCCCTTTGCATCTGACACTTGCCTCATGGAACTCATATTAGCCATAAGCTGCAGCCAGCTGGAGATGACAGTTCCTCGAGCTGCAGCTGATTCCAAGTCACTTTCCTCTTTGCTGACCTTCTCTTCCGCCCCATACACCAACAAACTTCTATCCCTGACATTGTCTAGATAAATAACAGACTAACTGAAATTTTACTTCACTTTAAGTTTGCTGTTTCAGAAGGGCATGTGTGATGAAAAATGTTTTTTCCCTGCCCTGCTACATCATCATGTCGGTTTCTTTTCCCAAGTAGCAAGTGATAGGACAAGAGGAAATGGCCTCAAGTTGTGCCAGGGGGGACTTACATTGGATACTAGGAAAAAATTCTTCATGGAAAGGGTTCTCATGCACTGGCACAGGCTGCCCAGGGAAGTGGTTGAGTCACCATCCCCAAGGTATTTGGAAGACATGTAGATGTGGCACTTAGGGACATGGCTTAGTGGTGGACTTGGCAGTGTTAGGTTTACAGTTGAACTCGATGATCTTAAAGGTCTTTTCCAACCTAAATGTTTCTATGATTCTATGATCATCTGATTGAACTGATTATTTTAAGGCCATACTTCTGTATCTGCACCTACTTCTATTCATATATGATTCTTCCCACTCCATCCACACCTCTGCTCTGCATCATGGATTTCACAAATCTCAGGAAATGGTTGTCTTGCAATTTAAAGTGCTCACCTAGATTCTAGCAGGGCTATCACAGCTCTTACAGTCCTTTTCCTCAGGTGTAAATATTTCAACCCTTTCTCAGTGAGATGAGTCAAAATTTCACTTTGAGGGCTGTAGATAGGCCAAACTGGTGACCTCAGTCATGGTGCATAGTTCCCCTACTAAGCCTGTATTTCCTTTGCTCATTTATCTAGCTTTAAGCATGATTCCAGCCCCCAAAACCATCACAGGGTCCCCATTGCAAAACTCTGTACCACTTACCTTGTCCCTTAAGACATCAGCTCAAATCCTGATCTTATTCCTAATCGTATCTCATAGTTTTGCTATAAAGAACTTGTGTTGTTTTGTTCCTACCTGGAACTCCGGAACTGGATTCATAAAGACTGTGTCTTTTCTTAAGCAATGTGTAGGACAACACTGTAGAGAAACAGATCACCAATGCAACAAAAAATTCAAATTGTTTGTATTACTGTAGGAGGAGATTTCTTTAAGGCTTTGCTTAAATCCTTGCAATAGAAAATGCTCATGAGTATCCCTGAAGGTCTGCAGGGTGCTCACCTTTGGTTACATAAGAAGATGAAATTCTAAGAGCATACAAACATCTAAGAAATGGGAAATGCACAAAAATTACTGAGCTAGGAGGTCTTCACCATATAGAAATCATGAGTACAAAGGAGGATGGGACATCACAAAGCTTTTTTTTTTTTTTTAAAGAATAGGGTGTTCATCCTCACACAAAGACTACTGGTAGTTCTAGTGACAGCTGATCAATGAAGAAAATGTTCAGATACTCATCTGAATTTTTTTAAAATGTATTAGTCAAATCACATACCTGTAGAAGCTGGGAAGGCAGAAAATTCTGCATTTCAAAATAGTAATGCTACTTGGGTAGTTCTGGAAGACTTAACAAGCTGAAACCAAAGTAAGAAAAGAAGAAGAAATGCTGTAAATTGAAAAGAGTACAGGCATGGAATTGTCTTTCTGGCTACCCATAATAAGAACTCTTTTCTCAATAAGGTGCAAGGAAGAAGATGTTGAAAAAGTCAGGAGAACCTGGGCAGTAAAGCAGCTGAAAGATTTATTGTGGCAGCAATGGCAAATTGCAAATGCATGCACATGCAAGGCCACAGGGTATTATAAAAGGAATAGCACAGTTTCAGTTTCCATACAGAGGAAAAGGAAGTCACAAATTCTGTCTAAGCAGCTTTACTGTGGTTGTGTGTGAAATAAAGCGTTTATCTCTAGAATGCTCCCTTATAGGAAAATGGAGGCAAACTGGAGCATTTAAGAAAGAAAACTGTACTGCCTACGCACGAAAAAATCAGTGACCTAAAAGCACAGGTTTAACAAGAACTTTAAGGAAAAGTTGATCTAACAGAAAAATAAGAAAGAACTGCTATTCCAGAAATATGTATGTCTGATAATATAGATATGGTGGCAGGGGGAGGTATCAGCCATACTGCTAAGAAAGCACATTCCTCTACTACTTTCCTTCAGCGCTCCTGTAAGGAGTCCTATTGTAACAAAACTGAGAAGCACCCCCGGTTTCAGTTCTGCACTGTCATTTCCATGGCAGTTGCTACAGTGAAGAGTGCAGGACTGGGCACTCAGACAGGGAGACAGAAAGGAAGAAACACACAAGCTTTGTCTCTGTTGTCCCACAGGTTAAGTGACATGTCCAGGCCCGAGTCATCTGTTCCTCTGCTCTCTCCTCCTCCATGTCCTCTCTTATTTGTGCAGACTGCTCCTTCTCTTAAATCTAGCTGCTATCATCATCTTCCATAGCATTTTGATTTTCTTCCTGCTTCTTCTTACACTGCAGGTAGAGTCCTATGTATCAAACATCCATACTTGGCTAACACCTTGCATCTCTTTCTCACAGTCCCCTTGTTTGCTAAAAATGCTCAAGCTGTCCACAGAATAGCTTGCTTCTCTCTGTCCCTTCGTGCCAGTTGCGTTCAACGTGAGCACGGCTAACAGACTGGGCCCCTCCAGTGGCAGTAGCCAAGCAGAGCTCAAGTCTGGGATCAACTGGGATCAAGCTGAGGAGCAAGATGAGCATCCAGCGGCTTGGAGTAGGGAACCTGTGGAGATGCACATACAGATACCTCAAGGGGGGTCTGAGAGCTGCAGAGAGGCTCCAAGATTCTGGATGGAGCAGGGTCCTGTGCTGCTCCAGCACCTCTGAAAAGGATGGCCCAAACCACAGCCCACATCACTCACTACTGTGGCTCTTCCTCAGGACACACCTTGTTACTCTTACTAATTTTGAGAAGTTGGTCAGACAGCAGCTGACTTCTAGCATAAGGTGTTCTATGTAAAAATTAGCATGCTTCTGGGTATCTTTGGGGACAAAAAAAGTTTCCCTTGTTTATTATTAGTCTTTGTACAATGAAACATTGGACCACAGGAGTGACAAGAGATGGAGTGCATATCACAAGTCGTACAGCAGTAAAACAGGAATGGGGGATCCTGTGCTTGGGGATTTAAAATTAGGTTGTACAGAGCACTACTTATACACTATGAAAAAAACACTTTGTACTGCCAGGGTAATAAACTAAATGACCTCTAAAGTCTTTCTTCTGAGGTTGCTGGGGTCTTTTGATCTTTTTTCAAGGACCTATTCCTTAGTGTACTCAACAGGCTATACAACATACTGGAAAAAAATTGAATAGGCTTAGCAAACCTATTACTACATAACCAGTATCCTGTTGCTGTTTTGATGTGCTTCGTGTTACCAGGGAATTCTAAGGAATTCTTAATATAGGAGGAAGTCATTAGAGAAAAATCCGAAGGTCATTATCTTCTATGTTCTAAGTTTCATGACAAAATAGCCAGAGGACCAGTAATTTTATTAAAAACTAACATCCTGAAGCAAATAAGTGAATTTGAAGCTTTAGCTCTGTATGATGGAAAGGGAATAAATAGTTCATGAAACATTAAGCCCCAATTAAAGCTGAGAGTCATACCCTCAACAGTTTTAAAGGAAAGACTGAGGGGGAGATTGTTATCCTAGGAGTCAAAAGGTGAGCTCACACCAGCCTCAGCAAGACCAAACTTTCACCCTCCTGGACAGCCAGCAAGACTTGCCTAGCAAACCTGACACTAAAATAAATACTCTACATGCATTTTCCACAGCAGACTAGCTGCCATTAAGAACCTCTCAGCATTATGTTTCTGAGGTATTTTCTACTGGGAAAATAACTATGCCACCCTGTTAGTGGAAACCTCTGTGCCAGTTAGGAGCGTTTTAGCAATCTGCTATTAGTGTTTATCTTTGTACTTAATAGAAGTTCACAGCAAAGCTTCTTCATTTTCTCTTCCTTCAAGACTATATCACATCTATAACTATTTTTTGAAAGAAAAACCCCAAATCTTGTGTTTACTACGTTTAAGAACAATTTCCAGTACACAGCCATAGTTACCGGCATATTACTTTTTACTTAAAGGAAAGCATGAACTCCACCACCCGCCAGCCATACCCTGTCACCTGTGGTAAGCTTCATTATCTCCGCAGGCTGCAGGGCACAGGCTGGCATGGGAACCGCTGCTGCACTACACAGCAATACACAGCACTTGGGCTGCAGGGCCCACGCCTGCAATCACAATGCCTCAAGGTTTTCAGATGACTGTCTACAGAGGGACTGATCCAGTATTCTCTGCATGCGAACGAGAATCCCACAGACCTCCAACTCGTACCTAGGTTATACAAAATAACTGTTGTAAAGAATGAATGATAGACTTCTAAATGCTAGAAGGAGTATCACAAGCTTTCTGTAGTTAAAAGTTACCAGTTTGACTTAATTCATTAGAATGTCAAATGGACACCCACATAAGAAACAACAGTTTAAATATGTGCTGAACAGAGGAAGGAATAGAGAAGGTAGAGCAGGCTTTTGAATTTTTATTTAAAACACTGGGCAGTCATGCACTTCACTGTGTAGTTGTATTACTCCTTTTAAATCAAGTTCAACACTCCTGATATGAACCCACTGTATTTAAATTGACCATTCAGTTCATTCATATTTTTAATTCTCCCTTAAAGAACCACTGAAATGTAGCCAATGTGAATGACTTTAAAAGGATGTCAACTGCCAGGATTTAGATCCTCTGAACAACAATTCAAACAGACCTTGACAAGCAAGACCTGACCCCTTAGCAGAGTGAGCAAGATTTGAGAGATTTCTTAACAGGCTGGAGGAATGGGCTGACAGCAACCTCACGCAGTTCAACAAGGAGAAGTGCAAAGTCCTGCACCTGGGAAGGAACAACCCCAGGCACCAGTACATGCTGGGGGGCATCCAGCTGGAAAGCAGCTTTGCAGAAAAGGACCTGGGGGTCCTGGTGGACACCAAGTTGAACATAGGCCGGCAATGTGCCCTTGCTGCAAAGAAGGTGAATGGTATCCTGGGTGCATTAGGAGGAGGGTTGCCAGGAGGTCAAGGGAGGTGATCTTTCCCCTCTATTCAGCACTGGTGAGCCCACACCTGGAGTACTGTGTCCAGTGCTGGGCGCTTCTGTATGACAAAGAGAAGGACACAATAGAGAGAGGCCAACAAAGGGCCACAAAGATGATGAAGCATCTCTTGTATGAGGAAAGGCTGAGAGAGCTGGGACTGTTCAGCCTGGAGAAGAGAAGGCTCAGCGGGATCTCATCAATGTATATAAATACCTGAAGGGAGGGTGCAAAGAGGATGGAGCCAGGCTCTTTTTAGTGGTGCCCAGTGCCAGGACCAGAAGCAATGAACAGACTGAAGAGGTTCCCTCTGAACAGTAGGAAACACTTTTTTACTGTGAGGGTGACCAAACACTGGCACAGATTGCCCAGTGAGGTTGAGAAGTCTCCATCCTTGGAGATGTTCAAAAGCTCTCTGGACATGGTCCTGAGAACCTGGATCTAGGTGGCCCTGCTTGAGCAGGGGTTTGGACCAGGTGACATCCAGAGGTCCCTGCCTACCTCAACCATTTGATTCCTAACCAATTTGCACTGCTAGCCTCTGCATAGAATTAGGACTGAAATTCATATTTTTTCTTTTTTTTTTGTCCTGAGTTTTTTGCAAGAAGTCTAGATACCATTTAAAAATACTTAAATATGTTAGTGCTCAAATAGCTATAATAAACTGGACAAACATTAAATAGACTAAACAGTTGAAGAACTAAACCAGGCACAAGTTCAGAAAATGTTATCTCCAAAATGGTCATTTTTGTTACATGACTACTGAACAGCACTGAAGGAATAATCTTGTGTTTATAACATCTTGTGTTTACTAATTCTTACTTTTTATATTACAAATTGGTAGGGAGCAAGAACCAGTAAATAGGCAATCTAAACATAAGTTTAAGGAAGGTCTAGACTGAAATAAATGAAAGGAAAAAGGAGAATTTTTTTAGAAGTGTTCTTACTGAAGAGAAGCAAAGTCACCTTAAAACCAGAATTCCTCCGCTTAAGAAGTGACATAGACTTCTCATAGCAAAGTTTCAGGGAGGGATATGGGAATCTCAAGAAGCCTCAATTATCAAACATTTTCTTAATATAGCTTTTTCTGCAGGTAGATATTAAGCATGTCCTGTCCTTACAACACATAATATTTTGATTATCATATAAATAAGGGTTAGTAGCTAGGACAAAGCAAAAATTCCTTATTTTGTTCTCTATTAGGTCAGAGAAGTATGTTTTTCAAAAAATCTTCACTTACACTTGTATTTACGGAATAAGCCATAACCTCCTACTCAGACAACAGATTAATAAATTAGCTATTTTCCATCTCTTAAATTCAAAGTAACAGGAAAATAAAAGGCATCTGTTTTTCTACCGCTTTGTTTTCAGGAATTATGACTGTAAATCAAGTCCCCATCTGTCAGAATTTTGCTGCTTAGGATACAAACAATAATTCAATATATCAAAAGAACAGTATTATAAAGCTATTTTAGACTCAGAATAAATTTATTTCACCCACCTGAGAAAAAGAACAAAATCTTCCTGAGTGCTTCAGAAGTATCTCACTCAGACACTGACAACCTGAAAGCTGTGGAGGTTAGTCATGTTTAACCAGGTGATTGTAGTATTAAGTAGATGCATTAACCATAGTTGCTAGAAGTTAAGAATTATTTTAAATAGACATAACCCAGGTAAGCTTGTGGAGCTCAGATTTGCATATTTTCAATGACAAAGGAAAAATGTCTCCTTTTTTGCACAGTGTCATAATAGGGGCCCAGAAGTAAAATAACAGAAGTGTATGAGGTCAGTTCTTCACCCAGAAGACTTTACTGTGATACAGCTGTACTGAACAATTTTATATCTCTAGCTGTAAAAATATGCTTTGCACTTATAATGGTAAAATAAAGGGCATTAATTATAATTTTTAGCCATTCACTCAAACAGAAGTGTGTTTGTACTTTGATAGGATTCTAGATATTCATGCACTGCTGAAAATTGCTGTCACAGACTAATCCTTGCATGTGCTCCTGATTTTGCCTCATAGATATGGGATGGAGGATGGGATGGGCAATAAAGTCTAGTCTCTGTGATTAATTAGAGTATCCTCAGCATTGTTTGCACTTATACGCAGCTGTATCTTGGCCCTTCCAGCTTCTTCTGGTTGCAAGAGATTACTAAAATACATAGGTGCTTGACTGTTATCCCTTTTATCAAGGAATATACTCGCCATTAAGACAACAGCTGTGAGAAGGATATAGATACAAGATAAACTGGAAGAATTTTGTGGCACCTTATTCATCAGAGCAGAGTGCAGCAGGTGATACATGTATTTCTGGTGATACTATAGGTATACAAAGTGTACAAGTGTCCACACAGAAGCTGATAAGAACTTTATTTCTGAATTCACTGAAAAACAATCACTGATCTGATACTGCAAGTAAATTCCAAAAGTGTACTGTACATGCAGAAACTGAAATCAAACTGCACATTTTGTTCTCAGAATTAATTTCTAAAATAACTTTTAGAACAATTTTAACCAATAATTCACTGTAATTAAAAAAAGATCTTGAGACTAATCCTATTACTGCATGTTCAGCAAATTTAAAAAGCAATATTGCAGATGATAGTCATGAAGTTAAATTCAGTTTTAAAGAAAATGAATGATTGTCCAAAAGTGCTACCTTCACAATAAAAGCTTTCCTTAAAAATCAGCTGAACATTAAAAAATATTTAATGCAGAAAAAGCACTACCATCCTTCATTTATCATTGAGAGGGGAAAAAAAATAAAGGATGAGCCAGATATTCACAAAGTCTTCCTTTTCAAAGACTTTCTTTTTATATTATTCAAAAATATAATTTCACCTTAGGTATGCGCTTGATGAGAGGAAGTGCTTTAATGTATGCCTGTATCCTGCCAAGTCATAGCTGGTAGCAGAGAGGTATGGTGCTCCACTCTGCTGCTGCCTTGCTGGTGGTACACTGCAGCATGAGCATGTAGCATTCTCCCTGTCTGAATGAGAAGCGAGAAAAAGGCTGCGGTCTGTGATGATATTGCTGAATGGTTTCTATCAGACAGCCAGCATCTGCAGGACATATTGCTCTGGTTTTGCTCTAATTGTTCCCAAAGGAGGAAGACTTCAAGGTGAGTCATATATGAAAGGTTATACTTCTGACATGGGGACATATCCCACTGTTCTTCATAGAACCACTGATCATTTGCTGTCAAAAACTGTCAGTTGAGGGAGATTAAAAAGGCAGGGCTTTCAAATGTGGACAATTTCTTTGAGGGAGAGAAAGTTCACAGTGTTTCACTTGTCCATTGATGTTTCACTTGGATTTTGGGTACCATAAGTCTCACATCACTATTTTTCACCTCAAGGACAGTGAATTATTCTACGTGTAGTGACTATAAGACATCTGACTTTAATCTTTTTCTGTTTCCTTCTCTCTCTGTCTCAGCTGAGAGACCCTAGTAACTCCTTTCTGTTACAAAACAAGCCCATCTTCCTCTCCTCAGGCCCTTCAGGCATCATTCCAAAAGCTGAGCCTTCCTTTGTAGAGGACACTCAAACCCACTGCTGGCATCAGTGGGATTCCCAGGCTGCTGATGGAGGCCATGCTGCCAAAATGGGGCAGTAGGATTCAGAAAGTCAAAGAGCAGCAAGCCAGACCTGGGCTGAAAAGGAGATGTAACATCTGTGCTTTGCATCGTGCAGGGTACAAAAACCACACCTGCAATCCTACTAAACCAAATGCAAAACTTGACAAAGATACATATCACTTTGCTTCTCTTAAAAGGAAGAAATTCCCTGTGCCTGTAACTGCTACACTCATAGCAAATCATGATATTTGTATGTCTAATAGGCTAGGTTGTCAGGTGGCACAAGTGAACATTAGGATTTTGTAATCTGTAGAGCAATGTTGGTCTGCACTGTCAGAGGATTTGACTTTTCTGCTTCTTTCACCAGTTAGCCTTTTTCTTAGGAGAGTATTGTGGAAGGGGCTTCTGGTGTCTGACTCCTTTTGGTCGCAAACACATTATGACTGGAAAGGACAGATTTGACAGTGAATGGAACCTCTTTATATGGTGAGGAAATCATGCCAGGACTCACTTTATATCCTCCTTGTTACGGATGACTCTGGTGCATTTCCACTGCTGTTTTATGATACGGCACTTTTTTGTAAGTGCTCAGATATTGTTTTAATAGTCACTGTATAAGCTCCTAAGAAGATACGTAGAGGGATAGGTTACCCATATGTTTTATCTTATAATTTGTAGAGTCATAGAATCATAGAACTGTTTAGGTTGGAAAAGACCTTTAAAATCATCAGGTCCAACCGCTAACCTACACTGCCAAGTCCACTACAAAACCATGTCCCTAAGTACAACGTCTACATGTCTTTTAAATACCTTCAGGGATGGGGACTCAGCCACTTCCCTGGGCAGCCTGTTCCAGTGCCTGACAACCCTTTCCATGAAGAAATTTTTCCTAATATCTAATCTAAACCTCCCCTGGTGCAACTTGAGGCTGTTTCCTGTCATCCTATCACTTGCTACTTGGGAGAAGAGACTGACACCCACCTCGCTACAACCTCCTTTCAGGTAGTTGTAGAGGGCGATAAGGTCTCCCCTCAGCCTCCTTTTCTCCAGGCTAAACAACCCCAGTTCCCTCAGCTGCTCCTCATAAGACTTGTGCTCTAAACCCTTCACCAGCTTCGTTGCCCTTCTTCACACAGGTTCCAGCACCTCAATGTCTTTCTTGTAGTGAGGGGCCCAAAAGTGAACACAGTATTCAACGTGCGGCCTCACCAGTGCCCAGTACAGGGGAGCAATCACTTCCCTAGTTCTGCTGGCCACACTATTTCTGATACAAACCAGGATGCTGTTGGCCTTCTTGGCCACCTGGGCACACTGCCAGCTCATATTCAGCCACCTATCAACCAACACGGCCAGGTCCTTTTCCGCCAAGCAGCTTTGCAGCCACTCTTCCCCAAGCGTGGGGCGTTGCATGGGGTTGTTGTGACCCAAGTGCAGGACCCAGCACTTCGCCTTGTTGAACCTCATACAATGGGCCTCGATCCATCGATCCAGCCTGCCCAGATCCCTCTGTAGAGCCTTCCTACCCTCAAGCAGATCCATACTCCCGCCCAACTTGGTGTTGTCTGCAGACTTACTAAGGGTGCACTCAATTCCCTTGTCCAGGTCATTGATAAAGATATTAAGCAGAACTGGTCCCAAAACTGAGGCTTGGGGAACACCACTTGTGACCGGCCACCAACTGGATTTAACTCCATTCACCACAACTCTTTGGGCCCAGCCATCCAGCCAGTTTTTTTACCCAGTGAAGAGTATGGCCATCCAAGCCATGAGCAGCCAGTTTGTCCAGGAGAATGCTGTAGGAAATAGTGTCAAAGGCTTTACTGAAGTCTAATTCACTGTTTGATTATGTCCAACCCTTGTTGCAGTGGAACTACTGTATAAATTTTGCCGTAAATCTAGCTTTGCAATATGTATAGTTAGATGCCACCATAACTACATGCTTTTCTGAATGTGAATAGTGGAAGAAAAATTAGAAAAAGAATAATGCTCTATAATTTTCTCAGAGGTCAAATAGGAATAATATTTCATCTTACCGAGAAATGATAGAATGCAATACATTTATCCACAGTATATAGTTATCTCTTTTTTAATATAAGTGTATCATAAAGAATAGAACATTAAATGTGCTTAATATGTGTGTTCATTATTACTTCAAAAGAATCATTCAGTTGAGTCACTGCTGAGTCAAAGTATAACTATTAACTGTAACAATACAGAAGTATTCAAGCAGGTCATATCTAGGACAACCACTTATGGATTACAACCATTACAGTTTTTAAAAGACAGAACATGAAAATAGTGAATTTATATTTATGAGTAAATTATAGGCATTATCAAAGAACTGGGTAAGAGGTTTGGTTTAACATAAAATTCTCAAGGTTTTATAATTAAAATGTTAGAACTTTGGTAATTCTCCATGCCCATTTTTTTTGCTTCAGCAATCAAACATCACTGAGTAGGCTTTTGTGCACTGCAGTTGAACGCTTAGGATAATAGCATTAAGACATACAAAAACTCTGCTATAATCCTGCTATGCATACTGCAGGTTGAGTACCACTCACTAATGTCAAACTTCCTCACAGAAATGTGAAAAACATTTTGGTGCAAAATTCCTACCTTACGTAACACACCTATCCACTTTGAAAGTTCTTACCCACTGCTATTTTTATTAATTTTAGTTTTCACTGCAGCATTATGTAGGAACTCAGCTGTGGACTAGATCCCACCATGCTTGCAACTGTAAACCACAGATGCAAAAAGAGTCTCTGCCCCAAAGAATTCAAAAGATAAGCTTTTTTTCGCTATTCTAATGAGAAAAGTTGCCAGTTATTCCCCAGATCTGCTCGTCTGAGAATTGCTTAGATTGTGAAAATGGACATGAAATTAGAACAGTATAGGGGCATGAAATTAAAAACACTTAGATCAGCTGAAATGGGGAAAGGCATATGAGACATGCAAGGGATAGCTCATGACAATTCATTACCATGCATGTGGAACACGCTCCCAAGGAAAATGGTAGAACTTCAGAACTAAATAAAACATGATACTGGATAACATACTGTGCAGAGTCAGGTATGGCACATGCTCATAGGCAAAAGGGATACTCTAATATTGTAGGTCATTTCCATCTCTGAAGTCTCTGATTTTTTTTAATTGTAGTACATTTCAATTCATCAGCAAAAGTAGGCAGTGCACATTAGCCAGTAAATTCAAAGCCCTACTATTACACGCAGACAGACTGTGAGCCTTCTGTGGACTCATTCCAAAAGAAAGATATCAACACTGTAGTGAAATTATAAATACTTAAATATGACTCACCCTACAACCAAACAATGACATATAGAAGAAGAGGCTCTAAACTGTGTATAGTGATAAGTCATGCAACTAACACGTTGCTTAAAGAAAGCTAAGGATTTCAGAGGCATAGCCTGAAGCTCTGAGACTGTACTCAAGTGTCAGGGCATGATTGTGCCTTGGGCCTGTCAGATAGCAGTTCTCAGGGAAGTAAGATGAAAGAGAACAAGGATTCTCAGGTCAAAACCTTTCACCAGGTACTTCTGTTTAGTTATGAACCTCAGATGTTAACATCCTTAAAAGGTATTTAGAAATTAAAGACTGTCCTTGTTTATTGCTGAAAAAATAGTAATATGACTATTAACTCATTAGTATTATATATATTATCTTTGCCATGACTCTTAAGAGATTTCCATGTGCATTTCACATTTCATACAATAGATACAAGTACCTTTTTAAAATCTTCTTTTTCTGCAGCTGAAGGCATCCAAAAATTCAGCAAAAAGTAAGAGACTGCTATTTCCAGACCTGCCTGTGAAGGTTTAGAACTTCTGTAAATTAGAGATGGAGATACAGAAGCAAAGAATGATTAAAAGGAGATGTTTAGACCCACAGGAACACCTACCTTGCCCAGGTTACAGTTTCTGCCGGTCTGAGTGCAGTTCTCTGGTGACATCTGTGGAGTTTATGTGCCAGATTTGGATGACAGAAGACTGAGAAATTTTTAAAAAACCCAACATCACAATGATGTGCAGGAAAAAGATTTATTACAAAGTAACTTAAATATAATTCTCTAAGAAATCTCATGCCTTAATTCCTACACATATACTTGTACATTATCTCTATACAGAAGACTATTTTGTGCATTTCGCAACTGATAAAATTTGCCTTTAGCAACCAGAGGCAGATTAATTTCATACCATTTATAATGTGAAAATATGATGAACAAAGAAAAACAACAAAAGCGAGTTTTGCTTGATGACTGTGTAGCAAAGAAGCCAAGAGGCTCATAAAACTTTTTAATTTTGCAGATGCTATAATTAATTTAGTTAGCTCTTCAAGCTGCATTTTTAGATTTAACTACATACATATATGATGAAGTGATACACTACTATAGGCTGTCATTTTTGCCAAGGCCTCTGTTGACACTGGATGCCATCTGGCAATTTCATTAACATTAATAAGAATCACCAATTTGGAAATACCCCAATAGACAGAAAATTAGCCCACTAAGATGCATTTATTGTTGTAACCGAATGCAATATTTATTAGTATTAGCAGATGTAATATTTATTATACAAGAAATGGAACAACAGTGAGCATGAAGTCATTAGGTTGCATTAAAAAAAGAAATGAGCTTAAGCTGAAAATTCTGGCATTTAACAACCTAAATATTAGTAATGTCTATCTGCCAGATTTTGGTTTGGCTCTTTATGAAGGGTTCTTTAGCAAGACTTTGCCATGTTTTTTGATTCAAAGCATTGACCAGATTTTACAACTTGGAGATGATCTGAAAAACAGGTAGAAATAAGGACAGCAATGCTTATGTCATAATTTTTAAGCCTTAGTCTAGGCTAAATCTATTCTTACGGATGTCATTGAGAGATAGGCCCAGTCTCGTGTCCTACCAGAAAGGCTACTTTTTATTGTGAAATGCTTGCTGTTAACTTTCAACCTCCACAAGATTTACAACTGTTTGCCTAACGCTTCAACTGGTAAAAGAACTTGGTAGCAACTAACATTGTACCCATAACTTCTAGTGAAAGTTTTGTTTCTNCTCATCTAGGATGCTGCTTTTGCAAAGTAATGGAAGTACTATATAAGAGAAAACAATCGTATCAATCTGCTAATATCTTTCTCACTTCTTTGGAAATTTTCTCTATTACTGTTTATTCAGAATTAGTTTGGTACCCTTGTCAGCATAAGGTCATTTAATACAGGGTAGAGATTAGAACAAGGTTTTTCCCTAATTAAATATTTACTACTAACATCTGTGACTATGGTATAACTCCTGTTGTGTCTTTTTAAAGTCTATTTTAGAAATCATATCTTCACTTGGCTCCTTATATTGGAATTATTTTGTACTGCTAATGGAACAGTTGTATAAACAAAGGCAAATGGCCATCTATTTCTTGAAAATGGCTCCTTTATATAGAGAGGATTTGGCTTCAGAGTCAGGCTGCTGAAGAATAGAGTATGTTCTCTATCATGGAAACCAGATAATTGTTCTTTCCTGGCTTTCCTCAAATGGAAGTAAACCCTGTTCATATATTCAAATAAAAAATACGTGTCTTGTTTCCCAGGTACGCAGGAATGTTTATGATCAATATAAAATGAGTTATGAAATATGTGAAGGACTTAATTTTTCAAGGGAGTTTGCAAGGAGAAAAGGTTTTGGCAGCATGTATCTTCTGTTCTCCAAAAGGCATATAAAATACCTTAGAATACTATTTTCTTTCTGGTTTAGATAAAAAATATGAGGTAAAATCTTGGTCTACTTTATGGTTTAGATTCTTATAGGTACTTTAAATACTTTTACCATGTTCTACAATTTCTTTTTCCATTTCTTTGCCCTAGAAATCAGTCTTTGTTTACCTTTAATTCGGAATATAAACTATAAATTAATATTTATAGTGTCCTTTAAAGTAAAATAGGTCTTCCTTACTTGTCATTCATTATGATATTCCCATAAAAGATGGTGGCTAATGTTAAGATTAAAAAATTGAGGTTATTTGATGTACTATCCAACCCTGCAAAATTATGATAGTACAAAAAAAACAGAAACCAAAACTCACATCTCATTACGGATTTAAGCACGTTAACTGCATATCTCTCAGCACTTACTTCCATGAAGGACCTTTTCAGTCTTCTCTTCCTAATTCAGTTATGGGACCAAAATAAACTCTCTGAGCCTGCTGAGATGAAATCCATACCCTGTGCATCTTTTGTTTCCCTGTCATTGGAAAAAGGACTATTAGAACAATTTTCACAAGGAATACTTACTCTTCAGTGCTTGCTGTCGCAAAATGCTTTGGATTTAAAAGCTTTGACAAGAGCCATGTCCAGCACCACTGCTCTTGCTGCATTGTCTCAATAGGCCAGACATATTATAAAGATTAGCAAGGGTAGAGGGACTATCACTGGCAGAATTCTGTGGCAGAAGAACTCAAAAGCAAAATGTTCTTTTTTGGTCACACTTTGATCAACAGGCAGCTAAAGTAAAATGGAAAAAAGAGAAAGCATAACCATTTCACAGGTGCTGCAGCTGCCAATATTGGGAATGATAGGATCAAAATGTATTTTATTTGTACATTTTTGGTTGTACCTCTCAACTGAAAATGGCCAGATCTCTCACTTAAGGATCAGAAGAAGATCCACCATTAATGCCATACTTGGATATTTACCAGAAACTTTTCAAATCAGGTATGCTTGAACAATGACATTTTTGGGTTTTCATCAGGCTAGCTGCACTCATTTTTATAATGTTTCAGGCTTGTTTGTGCACCATTATTAACACCAAATCAGAACTGTAAGATCAACAACTTCCTCACCCCTGTATCGTGACTTCTAATTGTGAAAGCAACTCCTGTTAACAACCCATCTCACATTCTGAGTAGGATGTTTCAAAACTCAGGACCATACAGAGGGAAGTTTCTCACAAATTTTTTTTCAGGACAGCACAAAAGAAAGATTTTATTTAGAAGAAATTAATATTGATCACCTAGCAAGGACTGCAGTGTTCAGAATGTAAAAAATCAGTGATTATTTTGTGCATAGGCCCATATTTCATGGGCAATGAGGGCTGGGTATAAGAAGTGAACCTGCATCGTTCTTGGGAGTGCAGAATACTGAATGTCCAGGGCAACCAAACAATTTCTGTAAACAAAAATTT